>JASANE010016008.1:0-190939 GCA_030248225.1 Trileptium ribeirensis | reverse complement strand
AGCTCCATCTACATATTTGTTTGCGTTCAGAGGATGTTAATTGGTTCTGCTTACATAAATGTACGTATTATAGGGCGAAGGCGGGTTCCGTACCCTTTCTGGGTAATTCCCGTCGGGTGTTCAGGTTGGGGAGAAACTGGTGACAGAATTCAGAAATGTTGACCACTGTACACGTGGTCATGATTATTGGGGAACTCGATTAAATGTTGACCATTACGCTATGGTCGGGATTTTTAGTACACGGAAAAATGTTGTCCATTACACTATGGACGGGATTTTTGGTACTCGAAAAATGTTGACCATTGTACCGTGGTCAGAATTAATTTTTTATTCGAAAAAATGTTAACCATTGGGTGTGGTCAGATTTATTTTAAATGTTGACCATTATCGTGTGGTCAAGATTTTCGTAAAAGTTGACCATTGCTATGTGGTCAAGATTATAGGTTTTCGATAAAAGTTGGCCATTAGGCTGTGGTCAGGATTATCCACCTCGTAACGATCCGTAAGGATCTGTTACATATGCATGCCAGCAAGTGTTTATACAACATCATTCCCCGGATTAATAGATTTTTGTTTTAGACGGTTTTGCTGAAAAATTTGGTCTCACGCCAGCTCAGTTTGCTGAAAATCTCCGTGATAATTACACTCGCCACGAAATAGAACAATATCCATTTGCACCAAAAGATTTAGCTCAAGACTTCTTATCCGAGTGAGTTGATCAAATCGTTTTTATTTCCGAATTCAAATGTAGTGAAGTTATAAGAAGTTCCTCGTTCTTGAAAGTAATCGCAACACCTGTGAAAAAAGTTATGCTGAGCGTAAAACACTGATTTTTGTAAGCGTACGATATTACACTGTATGTCTTCAGTTTGGTTATATTGTTCTCAGGGCATTTAGAACTGACTGGTTGAGTTTTCGATACGTTGAATACTACGGTGTGGTCATTTAAAATTTAACTTGACTCTGCCATTCTTTTTCAACAGTTTTCAAGTGGTTTACGGGTGATCGTCTGTAAACCCGAGTAATCGAAAGAATTCCATATATCGTTTGTTTTCTTCCAATAAGCTATTATAGGATTTGTGACATGCAAAATAGGGTGCCTCTTTCAACTCCTAACAAACCATCACTCTAGGGCGTCAGGGGTTCAAGAGGCTTTAGGTGTTATATATGTTAAAAACAAAGCTTGTTACACGCGATTACAACATTTATAATGGCAACCACAGATGAAACCATGGTTGTTATGTTTTACCCACGCTTGCGAGATACTAGTGAATGTCTTTAAACAAGTCTTAAGGCTTTTCTGTAATCTGTAAATTTAAACAGTTTTGTTCACAGAAAGTTAAATGTTAGTATTTTTTCTTGAGGTGGAGTACTGTGAGGTGACCAGTGTTACTAGAAATGGTTATAGCAGGTTTTTTCAAAATTCATGTTGTGCTAAAATGTGTTTTTTGAAATTTAGGTGTGTTTTTGACATTTACCTGTGTTTTTAATTAACCCGCAAATAGCAAATACCCTGTTTTGGCGTTACAGGGAAGGTCAAGTAATGATAATTATCCGGCTACTAGCAATTTTATATTAATGCATGCATTATTCATACAATGGACCAATCAGTTAAATTTAGCACTAATTTTTCATATTTCAGAATTTACAGACTTAGGTTCCACAGTTATAAACATGGTTAGTTTATAAGCATTCAGCGTTTAAAATTTTTAGTTTTTGTAGTCTTTTAATTAAACAGTTCAGATGTGCTAAATGTTGTGGTTTTTTAATTTCACTGTGTTTTTGCACTAAGAAAAACAAAAAACCCTGGGTTATAGCCATATTCACGTCGAATTTTTTTCTATCGTTTTGTATTAACATTACTCTGCCCGGGTTTCTTTGGGCCCAGAGTTTAATGCTCTTTTTGGACCATACCAAGCTTTGAGGTCCAGTGTCGATGGGTACATTTATAGAGAGGGGAGTTTTCCAACCGAAAGATAGTCTTATAACATATTATATAATATGGTTTCTGCTTTAGGTATGATACGATACACAGGATCTGCCATAAGCATTAAAGTGAACCAGCACGCCAAATAATAAACATATGTATAAGCGTTTTGGTACACACGCACTCTCATATAACTTATTATTTTCATGAATAACACCTTCCCTGATTGCTAACCTGGTAGTCTTCGTGATCAATACATTCTTCCACTCGAAAACGCACACTTCGGCAAATTTTTCGAACCATGTCTGGTTCCAGAAAGGAAAATGCTTCCGATATAGCCTCTTTCAGACACAACAACTTTTGTGGTTTGTATTTTTATATCTTCTCGTTCAATACTCCCCGCAGAAAAATGTCAAGAGGTTTAGATCAGCAGAACGAACAGGCTACTCGACAGGACCTCGGCGCCCAGCCAACGGTCAGGGGAAGTTTTGTCCAACCAACGGCGCGCAGCCATCGCAGAATGATCATCCTGCTTAAAGTGAAGCCTGGCAATATTTGGGAACTGTTGAATGCTAGGATAAAATGCATTTCGCACCTACCATCGGAAAAACGGCCCAAAAAATTCACCAGAAAACATGCCGACCCATACTATCAGACCAGGGCATTCATATGGTGTCCGGTAGTGTTATGAGGGATTTCTGCATGTCAATCAACACATATTATGTCGGTTGACGTACCCATTCAGTTTAAAATTGCTTACGTCCAACCAAATGACTTCGTCAGCTAAGTTCGAATCATCATAGAGTCATTTTTCACACAATTGAACCATGCGTTCATATTTATCCTCATTCAGAGCACAAGCTAACGTCGGTCAAAAAGGTTTAGACCCGGACTTTCAACAGTTATTCGGAAAATGTCGATTTGCTGATGCCGGTGTCAGCATTACAACAGCGAATTGACTTTGTAGGACTATTGTCATAATGATAGGACCTCATCAGATGCCCTCGGTAGTCTCCCTGTTCGTGGATAGTGTGCTACGGAACCTGTTAGATCAAACCTTTTATTACTTTAAACAATGGTATAATATCGGGGGTGTGAAAACCAATGCCGTGACCATTGTCGCACAACTTCACGGCTGTTTTGGTTAACTGAATACAGTCTTACTGCAGTAACTCGATCACCCAAACTATGTCGAGTCTCAGACATTTTGTTATATGTAGATATTTATAATATATCCGGCTATAATGATTCCTGAAAGTATAACGTTCGTAACTACATCATGTCACTCTCCGCAACAGTTTTAAATTGGGTCTCTGTTGATGAAGCACACATATATACAACAGTGAGCGGAACGACCCCAATAGGATGACGTAAATTGTAGATTGAGAAATAATTGTGCAAAAAATTAACGTTAAAAATCTGGGGAACGAACAACTATGGAGTTTGCTAGCACTTTTAGTGGCGGGTTAGACTGGTGCTGCGTTGTTAATGCACTAAAATAGCTGATAGCTGTTCCACTAGCTAGTATCGAGAAATACAATGATTCCTGAAGGAATGCTCAGCCGGAAGCACTGTAAAGTGCAGCAGCAATCAAGAAATATATTATTATGATGCGGTTGCAGCACTGTCGTGTTAACTGGGCCAGTTTAACTTGGACGTTTTTATAGAAAAACTCTATTTTGTGTCGTTTCTCATTATTTTTCTAAAAGTAATCAAATTGTTTCCTGGTTGTCCGTTATGGATTTGCACTTCGGCAATTGGTCTTATCAGATAAAAGTATCTACGTATTGAAAATCGATAAAGAATGTTTATTGAATGCAATACACTCTTTGCAGAAATTTCCTTATATTTATGTATTTTGCAGCTATCTTTTGTTCCACTATGACAGACTAGTGGAACTGAACTGAGCGTCTATTTATTTTGCGCATTAGTGTAATTTCCTTATGTTTAAACTGATTTTGTTAAAATATGCCAGTAATCACTATCCTAATATGTTCTTGAGCTTATGTAATTTATTTTATAATGTTAATTATTACGGTTTGTTGTAGCCAGTTCAATACCGTGGAGGATGTAATTAAAGGCGCCAAATTTATGGTTGCCCTACAACTGTCGCGCGAACCTCTGGTTAGACAAGTTTTGCGAGAAGAATACACTAATCGAGCGAAAATTTCAGTACGACCAACTGCTAAAGGAAGAAAAGAGATTGATGAAAATCATGCGATCTATACCAAAAAGTACATCAAAGACAAGCCAATTCGTGATATGGAGAGAGACGAGTTCCTGAGATTGACACAGGTTATTCGGCTCGTTCATATATTAAATAACAACAACCCGCTTTTGAAGCGACTCAGTCTATATTTTACTTTTAGTTATGCAAGAGTAAACTTAAGATGCGCCGCCAACCACTCTTTTGACACCATGTTCAAAACGTTGTTAGAGAACAAAACTCGAATTGCAATAGCCGTATCCAATTTGAACATTTTTCTGTTCCATAGTGCCATTAGCGAATGCAATTCGGCCCCAGTACTATAACACCAATGTGTTCGCGAATGTTTTTAAAATATAATATATGCAATATGAAACGGACTAATTTCTGTTTTTTGTACAAAAATGAAATTGGTGTTCAGTGAACAACGGAATGGCATTTGCTTTTGACAAAAGAGGATGGTAAGCGGCGCAGCTTAAGTTTACTCATGTATTGTCTTGTGAACGGTTAGATTGGTTGACCTCAAAACGCAGCTGTGCATGTGTGACTTTGTAAGCTTCTATTACTAATATTCTTCAGTTCCATTAATCTGACCGGAAAAAAGCAGAAGTACTAAAACGCGCTATTTTGAGCCAAAATCAGCACTTAGTTTGTTGTTATTATGTAACTGGTAATATTTATATCGGTTTGGCCAATTTAACAAAATTATGACTGCCGTATGTGGCTTTTACGACCTACCACCAACAGAAATATTCCTGAAATAGCGTCATTATCCTGTCATGGTCAGCTTTGTAATTGAAATTTAAAACTAAAGAAACGAACGAAGCTAGGGAGACAAACATTTGTATTGTCTCATCAAGAGCCATTAACGCTCGTCTCTGCTAAAGAGTGTGATACGCTTAAGACGGGATCGATTACGGCGTTATCCCATAGGTATATGGCTTTTAGCGTTGGTCATAAACATGAATACTCCGCTTATTTGAGACGCCGGGTTGTTGACAAACAAATTAATACTATACGCTCTCCGATTCTTGACCATCAAGTCCAGACCCCCACCCATGTATGGATTTGGTAGCAAAGGACATGGGAGTTAGAATTTGGTATTTGGTGTCCAAGAACATGGCGGGGGTGTGGATTTGGGCCCTCCAAGAAGGTGATGGGGTAGTTAGGTTTATAAGCCACATATGATTCATAAATCTGGCTAAGAGTAAGGCTGAAATCGGCGGCTATGTATCGTATTCTGGCGATTGGGAAATCTGAAGAGTGTCACGTTCTTTACCAGAGTCGAGCATTATCGGTTCTTGGTATAACTAAAAAACATGTTTGCAGGAGTGTAACAAGAAGCGTCTTAACGCATAGACCGATGTTAGTCGGTAACAGCGCAAATTTCTTAACCCTACTTTTAGTTGTGGATTTTGGCACCTACTTTTCTAATGATGCTCTCATCCGTGTTATGTTGACCACAAATCCATATTTCCTTACCAAGTACTTAATTTGCACGTAAATCACAACGTTTAGATCCAGAAACTAATCATGATCAAATTGGTGGCTGTGACCAAATTTTTTTCTTGACACGATTAAGACTTTGTGTAAGGATTATAATCATTATTTGCTTGTACCCACATTTTGATTTATAAACGTTTTACTAGTGATGATCAGGTTTTGAACAACTCGCTTTTACAGGCTAACATTTAGCGCGAACTTTTTTGTTTGGTATTAACTTAGGATTGGCTGGGTCTAGTCGTTTCATGCTTCTACAGCCTATATGTCCTTAAAACATTTTATTGTTTTGTAATGATAAAACAGTGTTTTAAGCATAAATAGATGAACTACCATTTCGAGATACTAGAAATTGGGACAACTTACGAGTGCGCAACGAGTGGTAGCCACCATGCTTTACTTTCTACGAGAAACAAAAGCTTTTGACGTTATATTTCTTTGTGTTACTGTGCATGATTTTTGAAATCCACGAAACCATGTACGTTCAAAAAGGATCCCAGGAGATACAGTACCGTTCATAAAAGGGGTCGCAGCTACAGTCAAATGAATCACTTCATCGCTTTCCACATTCAGGAAAATCTTCATAATCACAGGTGCAATAAATTGTAGCATTAGATTGAAAACCACGAAATAACACATTCCTTAATGGCGCATCCAGGAGATACAGTATCATTCCAAACAGGGTACCTCGGTCATGGATACGGTCAAATGAATAACTTCACCATTTTAAGTAATCTTTATAGTGATCATTATAATACTTATTAACGAATATTTTCAAAATGATATAAAAAAGGTTAATATATGTCTTTTCGGAGCACATTATTGTGTTTCTATTTTCGAATCCATAAGTCTGACAAAAATGTTGTACGTCTCGTCAAGGCGAACATAAAAGGACATCCAACATTTTTGATATGAAGCTTTTCTTTTGAGATATAATTGAAAAGGTATTGTAATGGTAACACTTGAAATTTTGCTCGATTATTATTGCCATTTTGATGATTGTGTCGTGCAGTGGCATTCAACGCATTCGCTCTACTTTTAGGCAGAAGACAATGATCTTATCAAGTTGAGTATCGCTGTAGATAGCATAACAGATGACGAGATGAATTTTACGCCATTCGCACAGGAAGTTGTTAACCGTCAGCTGTATCATAAAGTAAGGGCAGTTGGCACGCTTCTTATTGTTTAAATGCTGAAACCATCATGATTTCTCAAATCCATACCGCTTGCTAAGATGTTTTGTGCGCGAAGCGAAGAAATACACTGTTATGCGGTTTGTAGTTTGCACAACCATTTCATTTGAAAGTTGAAGATAAATGTTTAATAATTTAGCGTCAAAATTTTGTTTAAATTTTATTTTCGATTAACCATGTTAGGAGGCATTAAAACGCAGAATTTTGAGTAATTTATGTTTAGATTTAGTAGCCCCGGGTCAAGAACATACCTTGGCATAAAGTGTTCTTTAAGTATACCTATTAGTAGCAATAAGAGCAGTAAGTGCTAATCAACTTACGGGGGTAATCAACCTAGTTAAATTTTTCTGGAAAACAAGTCGAAGAATAGAGCGTAAAACTCAACTGTAATCATGATGTATGAACACAGACTTAAGCTGCCTACGATGATGAATATTGCAAGAAATTAGTGTCCTGTTAGCAGCCGTCATCCTTACGTAGGATGTTAATAATGTTGTTGCTAATCGTTTAATCAGATGCAGAAATACTAATTACCTCTTCGGTGTAAGGTGCGCAAAACGCTTTCTCAAATCAAATACGGGCGCTTAACAATTTGAAAGGACAACGATAGCTCAAAACTAACACGTGTCCGTAGCCAAGGTTCGAGCAAATTAGGTAGTTAGCGTACAGCGGCTGCTTTAATCTATGTTTCTATAAGGTTTCTGCATTTTGCTCATTGTTTTCAAACCTGAAGTTTTTTTACAAAAAATGTAAAATTTGCTAAGGATGCTACTGATTACATTTTTCGCAGTGATCCTGACTCCCTCCTGCTTACTTGTGGTTCGTCATTTGGCGCCCATATAAGTGACCTTTAGCGAAATAGGTGGATATGGTTGCAAACTGTGGGGGATCATGGTCCTTTCTGATTTTAGGTTAATGTGGTTGTTTTCCGGGCACTTAAGCGAAAGGTAATAGGCGGCTAGCAGGAATGTCAGCTTCACGCATGAAATGAATCACATCATCTTTTGGGTCTTTTGATAGGACTTCCACTTGTTGGCAATTGGGGATCCATCTTTTTCTTGCGGAGAAGCATGTAAAATGGTGAGCAAAATTTTTGGTCAGTATGTTATGTCATTGTGTTCACACTTCAGAAAACCTGGGATTTTTTGCCAAAATCCTTAGAAAACCTGGGATTTTTTAGTGTAATCCGCGGGAACCCTGTAGTGGACCCAACGTAATACAGTTTTTCAAGACATTGTTGCACCGCTTCATCTGCTGGCCTAGGTACAGGGAGTTTTTCTGTGATCTTGTTTCAGTGCCTCGCTAGTTCTGGTGTGTTTCCTCCGGTTCGAAGTTTTGACATTATCTTTTCAGCTTTCAGATCATATTCTAGGGCGTTGCTGACTGCTTTGGCGTATGGCATAAGAGTTTTTATATGGCCTTGCATTTACTATCTTTATATCTGTATGGCAACTTTGACTGCTGCTAGATCGATCGTTTGGGCTGTTTACTCCAATTTGATAGCACCATTTGGAAGCTGTTCTACATTCATGTGTCTTTCCAAGGCGCAGTGACTAGGCGCAGTGACTGAATACCACATAACTATGATTGAGCGATTCTGGCTAATAATCATTTGTAAATATCACTTTGGTAGTGTACATGTACATTCGTTACAATTAAATTTCGCATTACGAGCCCGCGAGCATTGACAGAGGTAATAGAAATGTTATTTTCCCGCGAGCAAATGCTAGCAACGGTCAGTTGTGGCGAGCACTGTAGTTATATCTAACTTTGGTCGCTTTATTTTATATTTTGGTGTTTTTAATCTCGCTAAACGGACATGAAGACATTGTCTGCATATATATTTGTCAATTCTGAACACTAGAAATTAAAAACATATGCATGTTCATTTTACTGAACCTAGCATGATTATCAACTGGCTTCTCCCTAAGCTCCAAAATCAAGGGGGGTGAGCTGGGGGGCCCCCACAGCTCGAGCTGGGGTGAACGGTCGACAAGGGGGATTTTAGAATTTATACATACATATATATAATTATATATATTAAAGTGTATACAATATTATATAATTATATATATTATATACACTTTTCCGTATATTTTTGTACGTAGTAGTATTATTATGAAACGAAAATTATTAATATCAAGTTATTTTACCGCTAAGGGTTCAGGAAAAAAATTAAGGGGGATGAGCTGGGGAGCCGAAATTTAAGGGGGACTGAGCTGGGGGAAGTCGGTCCGAAGGGGGGAGGTCAAAGAAGGGGGGCGCCCCCCCCCTCCCCCCTTTAGGGGGAAGTCAGATCAAAACGTTCATATGGCTATTGTGATGACCGCTGTGAAAGACTGACATTGTAAGTGAATGCAATGCACTTTTCAAGCACCGATCTCTTTTAAAGAAGTTTACTATGGATTAATGTACGTAATTTTTTTGTATTCTGCACACGGGTGACTGGTAGTTTCATTATTTTTTGTACAGAGATCGAAGCATAATATACTTTCGTCCAAACTCATGTACTACACTGGGCTCTCTAAATTGGGGGGCTGGCATTTTTCGGTTCCCCTGGTTCAGAACAGGTGCCCCCGGTTCATGCCCCTTGGCAAAATTTTGGACTCCAACCGGTTCACCGCCTGTCGAAAAATTTTTTTGTTTCCAAGCGGTCCAAAGTACACAAAATTTGATCAAAATTCCGTTGTGAAGCCAAAAATTTCGCAAATGTTGTCAAAATTTGCTTCAAAATCGCTTTTTCTCTCTATCAAAAGTGTCTTGACAGTGTTTCTAACACGATTTTTAACCGTTTTTCTTTTGTCAAAATGCCCCCTGGCAAAATTAGGCCCCCCCCGGTTCGGAACCAGGAGGCCCCCGGTTCATGCCCCTGGCAAAATTTTAAGCGAATGGAGAGCCCAGCTACATACTTAATAATTAGAAGGTTTGTTCTGCGCATAGCGTTCTATTTGTGCATTGAGCTAAAAGACAGTAACGCGTGTCTTTGAACGTCAGACCCCATTATGTCCTTCGTTTTGAATACACTTTAACAAAATTTTTGTTTGTGGGAAAATGAGATATGTTTGTTTTTCATGTTCGAATAACTTTTCAATGTTGGTACTTTTATTTTTCAGTGAAGAAAAATTTTATTGATATGTTAAATATTTTTCATTATTTATAAAGCTTTCGGTCCCATTTATGATTCAGAAAATTTTTTACAGCAAAATATTTTAGCTATAGAAGCATCAAACTGTTTTTAATGTGAAAATAAATTGTTATTTACAGGATGAATACAGTCAGAACGTGTTGGAGTGGAACCAGTTACGTGACGAGGCACTTAAACTATGTATTGAAAACATGATGTTTCCTCTCTTTGCGAAAGAATTACGTATACGATTGTTGAAAGAAGCCAGGGGATGTGTTATAAAAGTAGGTTTTAAGATTCACTGTGTTGCTGGTTAAATAATACTTTATTCGTCATATTACGTGTTGTGATGGTGGTAAATTTGTGTAACAGATCCATTCCGGTTGTTTGCTATAAAGGCAACCTTCGCGTACTTAATTTGTATATTATAACTATGACCATTTCGATTGTTATGTACCCATTTGTACCGTTGTACTTGCACATACATGCTTGAATTGTTAATTTGATTATACTGATTCCGTATATCCGATCTGTACCCGTAATCGTGCGCGTACTATTGTACCCGTATATATATTCATCGTACCACATTTATACCAATTTCATTTCGTTGATTATGGCCATAAAGGCACATATCTGTATGTAATTCCATTGTATTTTCATGATATTCCTATGATTATTGTTTTATTTTTAAGTATCTTTGATATATATAATCGTTGAGGTGTATATGCTCGTGAGTAACCCTTTCTTGATTAGGTCGAATTTTAGGAAAAAATTAGCGATTTTACGCATACAACTTAGTGCTTTTATAGGTAGAAACGTTCGGGTTTTGCTAGCCTTTGCTATTTTCGACCCGTGAATAAGTAGGACGGACGACTCCCTGAACGCCCCGATAGGTATAGGAAAAGCCCTACCCCGTGTGGTAGGACCGCGAAATTTTTCCCGATTTTTGGTAGAAAAGAGTGGCCGTGACGGAACCACTAAAATGGCTGTTCGCCCTATAGCGAACAGCAAATAAGCGAAATTACTGAAAAATATAGGTACAAAAAACAAAATATCAAAATTCCCAGTGTTCAATGTTATTATGGACACTGGAGATTTATCAAAATACAATGAGTTTTAAAATGTCGATTTCGAAAACTCGAAATCGAAAGTTACGACTCCGGCCCATAACTCCGGAACCGTTGAGAAATCGCAATTGAGCTGAACATTTTCGATAGAGAATTTTACGATCTTTAAAATGACACCGGTCACGTGGATACCCGAGCAGGATCCACGGACTTATTAGAAAATAACTACGTAAATACGGCCAATAAATCACATTTAATTAAATAACTTAACAAGTGTTCGATTCGCTGTAAGTAAACAAGATAGGATATCGTTAGGATTCCCCGAAACCGATGCTTTCATTTGAGCCCGGAACGTATCCGCTGTGCTCACTTTTGGGTACTTCGAAAATCGCAGAAATTATGCCCCGATAGGCGTGTAACCCATCATTAGATTCCCTCGTCAAAGCCGGCACAAATGTGTGACCCTCACCCCACAAAAAGGCAACCCGAACCCGCGGGAGCCGCTTAAAACACTTTAATTATTTATGAAATTTACGAGGGCTCGCCCGGGAGCCCACCTTCTTCCTTTGTTGTCCAAAAAAGGACCTGTTACGTGTCAAAATGCTAGGATGGATGGACACACTGAGTCGGAATCCAAGACTCGTTTGGCACTTTGGCCATCACTGAGGGAATGGAACCCTTTTTTACTCCTTTACCCCTTGTTTGTTTATTTAAGCCGCGTCTCTTTCTTTGGAAGCTATTTCTAAGTACATCAGCATCAGGGAATAACCGGAACCGGAACCGTCCATTTAAACCGCATCCGGAACCGGAACCGGAACCTGGTCTTCGAAATTTACATATAGTATAACAGATGATGGAAGAAATGAAGGTATAGTGGGTTTAAAATGCATTAAAAAATAACTTTTACATTAAACTTAATGTATTGCGATGGTATTATTGCCTTTCTGAAGCTTTAAAGAGACTGAGGAAGCTAATAACGTTCATTTATCGATCAAATATGTCGGTTTTTGGACATTCAGAGCAAAAATTGTCATCCACTATATACCATTGTGTATACTGTCTCAAATCGAATGTGCTTACAAAGCTTGGAGCGTAGAATACACACTTTTGCTCTGTCGCCAGTCGCCTCCCTTTACTACACATACGTTTGTTGCATGTTCTTCTGTAGGAAACCTAAAATTATTGGTTTATATGGTTCTAAGAGAAAATAATAGATAGAAGGTAATTTTCTGATCAGTGGTCAGAGACACTGTTTAGGCTAGCGTTGGACAAACGGTGCCCGTCAGTTAGATCATAATGATGATAACTTTCTAATCAGAATGCTATAAATGAGAAACACCGTGATGCTGCTCGCACAGTTTCAATAAATACAGTTCATTGCCAAGAAAGCAGTTTCTAGCTGCGTTGCAGATAACGTTAGTCTACTTCAATTTAGACTAATATACCAAGTTTACAAGCGCACTGGCGGGTGCTTGACGCAATTTATGTTAGCCAAGCATACCCTAAGTACTTCTGCGTAAGCGTACTCTGTTACCTAGTTGGACCGGTTTAATTCAAACATATCCCACAGACTTCTGGATGTGTAAAATAGCTGCTAAAGCATCGACCTGGCTTTGATTTAACAAACTCCTGCAGGTTATTATGAAAAATTCCTGCTCTAATTATGTGCCCTACTTACGTTTCACACGGCAAATTCGTTAGTTAATCTTTTCTTTTACTTGGTTGTATTGGAGCTTGATCATTGTATAATATATATTACATATGTTTGGATTACAGGATGAAGCAAAAACGTGGAAAATTTCAAACAAAATTTTTAACCGGAATTCCGGTTCCGGTATGATTTTTGCCCTTTGCCGGAACCGCAACCGGAACACCATTTTCGCCGGAACCGGAACCGGAATTCCGGTTACTCCCTGATCAGCATATATGTTGATATATAAGTTTCTAGAAAATAAATACATATTAATGTATATCTAAAATAAATTTAATATAAATTTTGTAGTTGGATGTGGATGCCCAGCGTTTGAGTTTATTTTACTGTCAACACCAGGTTAATTCAATATATACTTATATATATTAAGTAAACAACCTAGGTTTCCAATTTAAGTAAGCTTTATATAAACTTTATATTAGTTTTATATAAAGTTTGGATTTTATTTGACGTTTCCAGAAATTTCTTATCAGCAATCGATATAAGTCTTATATAAAATTTATAGTTTTATATTAAAGCTAGAGTTTCATACTGCTCGGACCACCAGGTTTTAAGCCTTAATGCAAACAAGCTTGACCTCTCAAGCTTGATATTAACGTAATATTAAGTTGGTGGTTTAATATAAAAGTTGGCAAGTTTTATAATGAAAGTAAATTTGAAATTTCAAATTATAAAGCAATACAAACCCTAATGGATTATAGGAAATTATTTACCTGTAAAATAACGGGCACTTTGGGGATGAAAATAAACTAAACGCCGCGCTATGGATACCACAGAAAATCCATATTGTTATATTTATTGATCAAACAAGACGTTTCTAGAAATTTTAGTATAAATTTATAAAAGTTTTATATAAATTTGATATAAAATTTGCAATAAATCATTTAAATTGCCCATTAAAATTATCCGAAATTTATCGAAATTCGTGCTGATAAGAAAGTTTGCATTTAAGCTTAACTTTTGGGGTCAAATCGTCCTAAAAGTGCCGACCAAGCGTTTTCAATAAAATTTTAATGGCCCCATAAATCAATTTAATTGCCGGGAATTAAGTTATTTATGCAGCACCGATCAAACCAGCGAGCTTCAGTTTGACTTCGGCAGCACGGAGTGCGGTCGGTTTTTAGACCGGTTCTGTCGCTCTTCAGTACTTACGGTTTTACTTTATCGATTATTTCTTCCTCCTTGGCTTTGTCGTTTTGGTTTTGCGAATGGATGGACGTCGACCGATCGGATTTGAGTATGTAAGTGTTGACAGGGAGTCTTAGCGTAGTTATAGAATATTACTAATTTTAGATAGGATAATCCCGGAGAATAGATGAGGTAGAAGCGAGAAGTTCCTATTAATTAGTCATAAGGTTAAGCCTCCAAGGACTTCCTGTCCGTACTTGTGTTTAAATGATAGCTTAGCCCGTCCTAGCTTGTCCCGCAGGCCCATAGCCGTTGTTGGCCGTTTCAAATAAAATTCATTAAACAGCCGAAGTCATGTTGAACCTGCCTTGGTCAATGAGTTAAGTACAAATAAATGCGACACCCGCATATAGATTTATTTTACATGATTTCTTGAGTAGAGTTAGTTGTCCAAACGTAACATTTGAGCCGGCCGAGGTTAAATAAAACTTTCCTCAATGAATGTTCGGAATAAAGCTCCGTACCATCCTTGTCCTTGTTTGCTGAATTTAAATTTGATTAGGCAGTACCGTTAGAAATAATACACTTTATGACAAGATATCGTTGCAAAATCGTGATCGGAATGATTATCAATAGTTCTCGTAATCGACTAAATTTACCTGGCAGTGTTCCTTCCAGCAATTTTGCTGAGATTTCACTAGGATGTTAATAGCATCCTACGCCTCTAAAATCGAGCCTAGAATTCAATCTACCTGCAACCGAGTTTGCTGGTCTAATGTCTAGAGAATGAGACAGCTCACTCTGAGTGAAAACTTGCCATAACTTTAAAATAACTCCAGGAATTTGGCTGAAACTTTGATCTTTTCTCCGTAGGGATGTCTGCTACCGAATGCATCCTTAAAATTTATTAATATCGTGTCGGAATTACAAACCCGACGACCTTTAAGGGGCTTGCTTCTACCGTAAAAGTAAAGTTAAAATATTTTGAAATTCCCTCCATGAATTTCATTTAAAATTTGTTAGGATATAGAGTCGTGTTGTTAGGACTTTCGAATAAGATGTTAAGGTCGGACGAACCCTTAGAGGCCCGTTAGTCCTTCAATTTGCGCTACAAAGCCCGCAAAGCAGTGGCCCGTTCAAAAATTATGAAAAATGTGGACCCGAGCAGCGCAAAAGCCGCTCAGGGTCTACACAAATTTCATATATTTCTTCGCAGTATAGGCATTTTCATAGTAGGTTTTGGTTTAGCATTAGCACGTATTTTCCAAGCTTTCAGTTTCATATCTCTCTCTGTCTCTATAGTATAATCATCAAGGCAGCACAAAAGCTATCGGAGTCGCGAAACTCCGATATGCTGCTGCCTCGATAGAAATATCAAATTTACCAGAGTTGGTATATTTGATGGCACTGGCAAACTTTTTGTGCATAAAATTTAGCGATATCGCTAGACGCGATATCGGGTCTCGGCCCGACCGACCAATTTTTGTGAGGACCGCTGACCCGGTCCTAATAAACGAAAATTTAAGTCGAACCCAGCCATGTGCAAAATTTCAAAGAGAAAGGCTGGTAAATTATCTAGAAATGCAAGATTATAGGTGTACCTCAGCCCTTGGATGGAGTAGACTAAAAATCTCAGCTAAATCCGAACAATTTAGGGACATGAACCGAGTGGAATTTAGTAGGTAAATTTGTTACGGTTGTACCGACAACCAGATATGTCGTTTACGGATCTGTTTTAATAAGTAAGGATTTATAGAAACGTTAAATAAATTTTAGTAACAAGAAGAGCTCTTTTCGAGAGCCGTTTTTAAGTTGAAATAGCAAAAGCTCAACTATTTTTAGGATAGTGCCGATGACCTACAAGGCATCGTCATTGAGAGGTTTAGTCCCAAATAACTTTTCAGTTAGCTGAATGCAATTTTAACCCATGCCCCCATGCCATGAAGTTGGCACAAAGTTTACACAATTGTAACGTGTAGCCACACAATTTATATAGTTCAACCTGACGCACAGGATTTGTTTGTTGCATCGTGATTTGGGGACGTGCCTGAACTCGTCCCTCGTCCCACACTAGTACCGTCGCGTCGTAGCGACGATGAGTGATCCGAAGTGATCCTGAAGTGACTTCCATTACAAAAAATTAAGTTAAAACATTCAATTAGTTGAATTAGTTAAGTAAGCTAAGTTTTTTTAGCCCATTTCAACTTCTAGAAGTTTGGAATAGCTCCAGAGCGGTTCATTGCATCGGCGGTTGCCTACTCGTACGCTCAAGCTTAGCATTTCCTGTTTTCGATTAAAGATCAAGCAAGTATCTATTTCCCAAGATTGAGAAATTAAACATAGGACGAATCAAGAAATTTACCAAACTTTAGTCAACCCGTCATATATAGCACCGAGCCGTTAATTATTACGATTCTTTTGTCAAAGCTGAACGATAAAATTTGTATATAATATACTTGAGAACTTTTCGACCCGTGTCAAATCAATCAAATTGCTTACGAACTCTGAGTTACGTTTGTACGATCGTTTTACGTAATGAAAATTGAAGGCTGTAGCAACGCCTTCAACCCTTCCGTAAGTATGGGAAGAGTCCAGTTGAAACCCTTTAATACACTAGATAAATATACGCTGTAAACGAACCGACTAACACCCAGTAAACTCATATTAGGACGTGGAGTATCCGAATTAGTATTTCAGAGTTTGGTATTTAGGAATTCTTTTCTTTATCGCTTATTGTTGAGCCTTAGTTTTTGGTAAGAATTTAGAGTATAGCTCTGCCGAACTGACCGCGAGCGAAGGCCTTTCGTGAACGCCGATTTAGGCTCAAAATCGACAATTTAATACTTTTCCTGGATCCGGCTCGATCCAGCGTCTTCTTAAAATGTGCAAATTGGGCCGTCAAATTAAATTATCAATATTCATATCGTTGATGAAGTACAATTAATGTACACAACACAGTATAAATTATAGCTGTTATTTTGTGTTAGTAAAGTTTAAAAAGATGGTCCCAATCTCCTCCTACCGGGACTTCTAAGCTGCTCAGGAAAGGTTTACCTTGCTCATTCTCAATCTATTCTGTTCTGGATGAGCGAAAGTTGAGAGGGTTTGGCCATGTGTTACGGATGAATCAGACACGTATACCGCGGAAGTGCTTGTTCTTCAATCCACCGGCTATAGGTAGGTGGAGTGTTTAAAACCTGGAACAGATCTGTGCAACAACTGATTGGACCAAACCTTCGTCCACCTAACACAATACGGGGCAGATGGACTAAATGGAGAGAAGACTGCTGGGAGGTGGCCTCAAACAGGATTCGATGGAAAGCGCTTGTGCGAGACGCTGTTCAATGATGTGTGGCAAGCTCATGGAGTATATGCCATTAAGTCAAGTTATTCTGGTTCATGATCATGGACACGAAAACGTCCGCTTTTCGCATTTATTTCGGTTGCAAATGAGTATAGATTTAAGCTTAAAATTCCGCATCTTTGTTACCGTAGTTGAAAGATAATTTCATAGGAACCTGGAATCACGATTAGCCTGTTGTACCCTGTACTAAAGAAAACTTGCTGTACCCGCGGTTGTAATTCATACATACGTATGCGTGTAGGAAAGAAAATGTTACCCCGTCGCACTCGAAATTAGGAGTCGTACCAATCGTAAACTCACAAACTTGCACCTATACTAATGTGTATTTTTGCATATATTGCACCCATGTCGATTGTTCGACTGTAACCTTTGCTGATTTGTTATAACTTGTTGTATCTTAACCTATTCGCTATTTTACCGTATCTATCATTCGCGTATTGCACATTATAGCCGTTGGTTATGATGAGCAAAATCAAACCCTAAAACCCACTATGTACGCTTTGACCTGTATATCCGAATTCACCCGTTGTATTTTGCCGCCTTTAGCTTTACATGAACCTATTGTTTAACCGGAGTACCCTAGCAGTGGTAGCAGTACTGAGCGAGTAGTTACTCGAATGGCGCCTCGATAACTAACTGATAATCGTCTCGTATTACATGTATATATGTTTTTTGCGTCCCATTTTTCTAATAAGGTAAGCGCAGCTGTCATTCGGAAGGTTTAGTAGTTCATCTCGTGATCTGAACCAGCTGTGAGTGTCCCATGAAAAAGGCGATGACTCTGACACTCCCATTTGCTACCCCTCCAATTTTCCCAATAGCGTACTATTCCATTGGTATTGGATCTATTGTATTTTTCCCTTACAATAACTCATGTCCGTTTATGATTTTGGCTTATCAATAAATACTCAATCAAAACCCGACTGCGTCCACGCGTTTTACTGACCATAGTTGCGACACGTACGTAAAGGAGGGGTTTGAAATCCATCATCCCTATCGACGACCCACGTTCAGGTTTGACACACGCACGGAACAAGCAAACCTTAGCTTGACTCGCCGATTCTTTTGTTTGTATTATTATTAGTATTGAGTGGGTACGACTCGTGCGACTTAAGGAAAGCAAATTCGTTACCCGAAAACAAACTTTAGCTGAACAACCAGAATAAGAAACCACACGCGATCCTACGTTAATCGTCTAGGGATTTGTCGCACCCTAGCGGGGGCCACTGGCTAAATAAATTATTAATCGTTCAGGAAAGTAGAAAATCGATCAATACAAATACTTTAACGCACTTCCCCGTGGAACGATGATAGGGAATTGTGGTATGGTCTCTTTGGCCTGAGAGTAGGTGATGGAGCCAACCTCCCTAGGGACCTCAAAGATAGTACCGCTTAGGCTACGTGCGCAACCCGTTCGACAGGATCAGAACACATCATGTGAAACGCTCCTGTGGCTTGCTAAGCTCCGTGGTCTCTTGGGACCGACCCGAAAAAGAAAAATTTAAACTTATTAGGTCCGCCCTCGAGGTTACGATACCCGGGGTCGTATGGGCATTACGTTTTGGAAGTGCGTAATGCAGCAGCGTCACGTCGATCTGATACATTTGTGATTTTGCTCTTCCCAATTGTGTGTTGGTCCCGTTGATTTTGATTATTCGCCGTGTTCGCCAGATTTAAAGTGTTATGGAGCTTTCCAACACGTAACAATCCACAGACTGCTATATGCAACTGCTATATGTGCTTGTGAAAACATGGGAATGGCCTACAGCTGTCTGTCTGAGACTTGCAAACGCATGAAGTTGCGAATGACATTGCATTTAACTGTAGTTTCAGTTTGACTGAAATTGAAAATACTTCTTGTCTAGTATGCTTTGGACTTCAATAGTTTTGGCGAACGTTGAATTAAGAAAATAGCATTTGACAGATTTTAATTTAGTTAATGTGGCACCTTAATAACGGTTATCTTCTTGATAAGGCTGTTTCGAATCTAATTCAATCCAATGTATACACCTATTATAAGTTGTGCATATATATATGCTTTAAATCGCTTATCGCTACTCGCGAATAATCGTCAGCTGTTCATGAGCTATTCGCGAATTTCGCTGTGTACGATTTGATTTAATGTTATGTTTCTATTCCCAACTGTTTCTATCTGCTTGTTAAAAAAAACTTATTTGCTTTTGTGATAGTGAGTTGTTTGATAATTTCTAGCATGTATTTGGGATTTTTGATGTGCGAAGTATTGTGGTATCTAAAACTTGTCACCGGAAGCAAACCTTTAGCCCTCCGCACCGACACCTAAACGTGTCCACCAGCCATCAAGATGCAAACTCGTCAGATTCCCCCGCCGATATTTTTAATCCACGAATTTTCCGGACAAATATTTTTCAACTCACATGTTTGGGATTAGATTTAGTTATATATCATGCCTTGTCGGTTGTAAATTTCCGTTGTGCTATTGTATTCTATCATACTTAACTGTAGCAGTACCAAGTATATAGTGCGCGATACAATGCAATGTAATGTGATTGCCCAGTTGAAGTATTTTTCAGTATTAAAATAGCACCTCCCTCTCTAAATAAACCCACTGGCTTCGACCGCGGTATTAATGCGATTACAATATACTATGCGATTGCACCAAGCTGAGTATTTTTCGGTATTGAAATTCCCCCTTCTAAATAGGCCCGCCGAGCCCCGACCTCATGTGTCGGCCCAACCCCGTGAGCAAGCGCTAGAATAAATATTTGGAACTAGCCAAACTCCGGTATCATAGTCATATCAGTAAAACAAAAATGTGCACCTGTTGCAAAGGTACTATGGTGCTTGCTATGTTGATGTTGCTAGCGTTTAACGTTTCTAGTAAAGTACATGTTATTACAATAATATTGCTAATACTTATTGTGTCCTTGGTGATTTAGGAGTCCTCCATTCGACTGTATAACATGCTCAAAGTTGGTCCGTATATCATTGAAGAAGAAGGCGATGATGAAGATAGTTTCAAAAACGGTCTAAAAGTCATGGGATTAGTTTATTCGCCTGACAAGTAAATATTTCTTGCAATATGAGATAGAGATATTGCACATTATTACACATGATTGGTACGTTGTGAGGGCAAAATACTGCTGCTGGTCTGTAAACGGCGTTAAGTAGGGGAGGTGAAATTTCGGCAGGTTTTTTCTTGTAGAATGCTTAAATCTTTTTAAAAACGCAGGCTTTAGCTCCACAATTTTACAAGCTGTGTGGATTTGTGTTCCCTAGAAATCATAGTTATTTTACAAAAAGCTTTGGACCGCGACCTCGCTCAGGTTGATCTGCATTTTCATTTATGAAAACCGAGACAAATTTGGTACGAATTGAAAAATTTTTAGACATGACTTTGGTGCATTAACCATTGTAGCTAATAACGATTCATTACAATGGCTGCGAGAATCTAGCAACGCAATAATTTTTAGTTCAGACGCTTTTAATTTTTGCCCAAAAAGTATCGAAGAACCGAAAATGTTTACACACTATGCCCAGGATAGGTGATACATTGAACTTCCCACGGTGGTGGAGGAGGACTGCATGCTATAATAGTCTCACATCAATTTTTGAAAGAACACCTTGAGGTTTGTGACACAAAACTGCATGGTTCATGCCCGCTGCTCGTTATGCTGATCCGCCCCGTCAACCCTTCTTTCCGCAAAGCAAATCATGGTCTTTTCCCACAAGCTTGATCTACCTCTAGTACGGGTATCGTTACCGACTGACCTTCCCGGTTTGCATACACACAACTTAAGCCGATTATGCGAGGCAATATAGCTACGTACGTTCAGCGAGGTAATTATATTTTCAATGGGATGATGTACTCTGGAATTTGTGGTAAGGGTTGGATAACTTCAAAATTCTGAACATGGTAAAAGGCAAAGAAGCACTTGAAAAAATTTGATATAGGCAAAACTGTCCGAAGGGATGGGAAGCCAGCGGAATATATGAAATATTCGGGAACTGCAGCCTTATCTTCGAATTTCGCATAGTTTTGGTCGAAGATTTCTGGTTCGAGTTACAATTTTGTCTTTCGTACGTGACCGGACATATATTTTCTAAACATGCAACTGCAGAACGGTCGTCCTGTTAATTTTGCTTTTGGATCGAGTCCTAGCATAGCGAAATTATTTCCACTGAGTGTTTGTTCTATAAACTTATCTTTTAAATGCAAAATTTAGTTACAGCAAACTAGTACTCAAAAGTTTCACCGACTCTAGCAATATCTGATTCCCTTGTATATTCCCCTGTTCCTCATGTATATTCTGAGAGATTATATTCTGGCAAGTATTGATACCTCCATGTGAATTGCGCTCGAATGCATTAGGATATTAACGGCGGTTACCGCAGCAAAGACTCGCTAATCTCCGAGAGTATTGCAATATTTCCGCGTATAATTATTAAGTTGTAATTAAGCATGTATGAGTGAGTATATTTATGTTAAAACTGTAACCTACGTGGTTGGACATTTATGGGTACAAGGAACAGTAAAAGTTCGAAAATATCAGATTTTTTAATGCCCGAAAATTTTTGAAAAAAAGGCCACCGAAAAATCTATATGGATTTTTGAAAAAGCATGCTTTTGGGGTCCCTATGTTCATTCTGGGAAAATTTAACAGTGGAGCGATTTTCAGTTTAAAAATTTTATTTTATATTCTACACATTTCCGTATTTTCATGTAGTTTTACTGTCGTATAAATATTTTCAGTCTGTACAATATCCTTTTAGCATTAGAAATAGTAGTATTTAGTATTTGAAATATATTTACTATACAGAAAACGTGATTTTAAAGGCATTAGTAAATTATGAATATAGTTGAACATGATGGTTTCTTGCGAGTCGGAGGGGGCGGACATAAGTATTTCGAAAGTCGAGGGGAAAACCCGCCCACTTCATCCTTTCCACTTTGGACAGGTCAGTCCTTGCGAAAGAGTACAGTTACAATTAGAATTAAGTGCTCAAAAATCGATCGAAGCTTCGTTCGATTTCGATCGTTTGCGTTTATACGAAAATCGATCGCTTAAACGAAAGTAGATTAATTTAACGAATTTCGATTGCGTCAAAATAAAAAAAATCATTAATAAAAAATGTTAGTTTGCTTTTAATTTAACGAATTTCGATTGTGTTGAACTAAAAAAATATTTTAATAAAAAATGTTAGTTTCCGTTTAATTTAACGCATTTCATTTAAACCCAATATCGATCGATTGCGTTTTCGTTATTTTATAAGCACTTAATTCTGATTGTAACTGTAGCTGCATTCGACATTATTGACTGCTAAATTCGCTAATTTAATTCAAACATTTACGCAGTGTATTGAATTTTGAACGTTTTATGGTCTAATTTAAAATAACATATATCACACAGTGGATGATTCATAGGTGATGAGTATTCTGTTCAGTATTCACAGATGTGAGTATTTATAAGTGTACAGTAGACATGCTCAAAATGACTGTCGCTTTTCGACCGAACAGCGGGCATTTTCTGGTGGGTACTGTTATGTGTGGTTATTATCGTCCATCTTTGAGTTCGGAAACTTGAAATATCGTATTTACTGGTCTCTCCACGCTGTATACAGCCCTCCGAAAAGTGGGAGGGGAAACTTAGGGGTGCCCTATGTTCATTCTCCCGAGAAATTTCAAACTGGGGT
This sequence comes from Trileptium ribeirensis, assembly GCA_030248225.1. Classification (NCBI taxonomy): domain Eukaryota; kingdom Metazoa; phylum Nematoda; class Enoplea; order Enoplida; family Thoracostomopsidae; genus Trileptium; species Trileptium ribeirensis. The sequence goes on along the minus strand of JASANE010016008.1, from coordinate 168,046 downwards.
GCTAAATTTTGATTAAAAATACTAAATATTCCAATATTTTCACGTTTTACTGGTGGTTGTTTGTTCGTGAATGTAGTTTCAACTTATAAAACGATGTTTTAATATTATAAATAGTGGTAAACAGTGTTTAAAAACAATTTGCAAACAAAAACCATAAATTTTCAGACAAAAATTTTTGAATTTAGTTGAACATGGGGGTTTCAGCCGAGTGGTGGGGACAGACATAGAGGAAAATCTCACGAACATGAGGGGATTTGGAAAGTGGGGATCCCAACCCCTCCCCCCACCGTGGACCTGGCAAGATTTATTGTAATCTATGGTTGGCACTGCGAAATTGATATTACGTGAATATGGTCGGAAACCATGAGCTTGCTGTGAATAGTGGCTTGAAGAAATACTGTATTAATCAAAAATAAGAACTGAATACTCATCACAGCTGGTTGTATATGTTTACAGTTCTACTTCTCATCAGCTAAATTTGGTACTTCTGAAAAATGAAAATTTGTCTGGACTTTCGAGGAAAAATAAATGCCAAAGAATAAAATTTGCGGTCGTTTGTTACCAAATCAATGGAAAAATTAGCAATGTTGTTTGTGAAACGCAAAATGAAGAAAACTTGATGCTATCTCTTTCTTTTGGGTCCCTAATCAATAACTAGTATCTCGCAAGCGAGGATAAAACTCACGGAGCGTGGTTTCATCAAGTAGTCATTTTGTAATCACGTAATAGGTTTGTGTTTGATGTATATACTACATTAAAACATCTATGATTCTGAACTCAACTTAAAACATAAAGACTCGCCAACCGTAAACCCATCGAAAGCAACTGAAAACGCACGAAGTATTCTTGCTGGTTTCCAGCTAACCAAACTATCGTATGCAGCGTACCGAAAAATTTATATAAACAATTCTTATTGGGGCAATACGCAACCGAACAACTGAAGACAGACAACATATTTTCTATCGCCAATCTGGTTCAATGACCGTAAACCCAAAGAAAAACTCTGAAATGGCATAAAATACTCGTACTGGATTCTACATAACCAAACCATCGTATTCAGCCTACGGAAAAACATAGACACTTTTTGATGCCCTGTACTCACCATGTAGCCAAACACCTGAAGACAGAGTATATTCTGGAAATCGGGTTTATTGAAAACCATTGAAAATGCATGAAATATTCACGTTGGAGTCTAGATAACCAAGTCATTGTATTAGGCGTTCAGAAGAGCTATAGACCATTCTTCATGCCATGCACGCAGTACTCAACCAAACAAATGAAAAACACTACATTTTGGAAATCGGATTCGTCCACGTTAAAACTACTGAAACCCCAACAAAAGGTACAATATTGCCATGTTGGGCTCTAGATAGCAAAACTGTTGTATTCAGCGTGCTTGATAACATAAGGGGCACTAATTGTAAGCTAAAAACACGCAGTACCATACCAAAACTTGAGAAATCGCAATTTCTGGTAATTGTCGACGAACCATATTAGCAAAACCATATTCGAGTGGTCTCACAAAAAAGTTGTAGACAGAAAAGTTGTAAAACTCGATAAGCCGACTCTGCGACGTTGTTACATTTTGCGATGCAAAGTATGTGTCGGGCATATGGGCTGCGAAACAGTGGTACCCGTATGGCCAGATTTAGTAAAGAAGCTTTTAACCTGTTTTTGCCAATTCGACCCAGAAGATTGGGTCGTGGCTGTTTGTGTTCAACTAAAGTGCACATCGCCATTTCTTTTGCTATCGAACAAAAAATTTGTCGACATATCCATCCGAAAATAAGTTATGACTGAAAATGACAGACAAAAAATTTTTTTAAGATTTTTCCCCCAGCGCTTTCAACCGAAACAGGCAGATTGGTATTGTATATCACACTTTGTCGGGGACTGTGAAAGTGTGATTTTGTGATAGCAAAAATGGTTCGATGATGCCAAGTTTGGAGCCCTCAATAAGCTCAAAATAATCAAAATTATATACTAGCTCTTGTTTAGTTCTCCTAAATGAACTTGTAACTTTGCTGATTTGGGAAAATTTGTATTTGAGCAATAAAGCATTAATATTACCTAATGCTTGGTGCATTATTAAATATTGATATACAGCATGGTACAAATGTTTTTGAGTTTCCATGTGATCTATATGTCTCTGTTATATAGTCCGACATGCCCATCTCTGCGTTTGCGCACCTTGTTGTCGGCGTGTAGCGCGGAGTTAGATAGGAATGCGCGTACAAAGCCAGTGCAAAATACAAGCAATTACCTATCACACAGTTCTTGCGCCTCCTGATATTTGTCTTAATTTAGTTACCGCGGCTTTGTAACCACTAGATATTGGGCGATAATTTTTAATTTCGAGTCAAGCCGGTGTTTTAATTACATAATTATTTGATAAAAGATACGGTTAGTCGTTAAATTTGAGCATAAAGTTCAGGAGTTCGAATTAGATAATATTTATTTGCACTTTTGCAGAAATCAGGCTGCGTTTGCTGCACTAATTGATGGCGACGGTGAAGTGACTGACTGGATTAGATTTGCTCATCTAACGAAGTCAATCACAGACAGACGTCGCCCAGAAGATCGTAAATTAAAGGTATAGCTTATTTATTAACCCAGACAGTAAGAAGTCGATGAATACTTATAATTTTTTGCGACACAGATAAAATCGATGAACATCCTAGGCTACGCGGTGCTCTAAAAACCTAAACCCGCCTGGCGAAAATGTTTTTTTAATATCTGACCTGTTGCCAAACTAACTCATGACCGTCTCCAAGTATGTACTATGCAAAAGAAAAAACGTAAACGCAGAAATTGTTTTATTTAGAAATCTGAGCTATTAAATAAAATGTGGAATATGTCGAAACAATTTTCTATGCTTATTTTTTGCTGAGCCCATAAGTTCTAAACGTTGTTATCTTAACGGCGAATGTTTGACGTTGTGGTAACAACTGTTTATTTTTAATTTTTGCACACGGAATCTACAAAATCTATGTAATCTCTAAATATTTCTTAGGGATTCATTGTTAAAAAGTTCATGTCCTTTTCGTAATCAGCATAAGTCATCTGCAACGGCTGAAAATTAAGGCAGGCTTGATATTAGTCGAAAGTTTCAAGATGGAACTTTTGAGTAACTTATGCTCTGATTACGATTTTTCCCAGTAGTACCAATATTACAAATGTTGCCATTTTGTCCGCAAAATACAGTACTCGCCAGAAATGAGCGTCACCTTTCGAACGAACGAACATCGAACAGAAATCGAACAAAACTTATTTATTCTCTAACAAACTTCGAACAGCTGTCGAACAAATTAAAAAAAGCGCGCCAAAATTTCGAACACATTTCGAATAAAATTTTTAATTTATCGAACGAACTTCGAGCGAACATCGAACGAACAGCACTTATTTTTGGCGAGTACTGTAGTACAATGTCATCGAGTTTTATGTTGGTCAAAATAATGTCTTTGCAGCAAGATAATGATAAATGTACAAGTATTCTTATCCATTTTGTTGGGTTCTGAGTGTAGTCAGTGAAACCAGCAAAGCGAAGGATTTTTACTAGCTGTGACAGCGGATAAATTCGAGGATGACCTTTATTGGGTTTCTAGATTTACACATGCAGCTCAATTTTGGCGGATTGATTCGCCCGACAGCTCAATATTTTGAAAGATTGATATGTCTAATTTAGCGCTTTGGTTAGGCGCGATGCCCGATTCTAACAAGTTCTCCGAAAAGGCTAGTCAGCGGCGCTCGGGTTGGGTATTGAAATGGCCAAAAAATCAAAACAGTCACTTATTGTGACTCGACTACCTGTGTAAATACATGGATCAAATTGGGCTCCGCTTATTTTATAGACGAAATAAGCATTTATAAGACTATATATAATGCCTTGCTACGTGGTTGTCTTAGGTAGGAATTAAATCAAAATTTAAAATAAACCCATGATACGTGAAGTACACGATGGATGCTTTTGGTTTCATTTTGTGGCGCAATTCATCCTCTATCTGGCTGGAAGTTGTGGGCTGCTATTGCCATTATATCAGGGGCAGGGTCGGGTCAAAATGATTTATCCATGGGTCACAAATGTCCGAAAATGGTAATATTTCTGTAACATATCTATGCAACTAGTTATATGGGTGCATTTGGGGTCATTTTGCTGAGTAATATATCCTCTATGTATTTGCACATTGATGAATAAAACAATCGGGTGTATTTTCTCAACTGTTCAAGCAACATGGCTGATATTCGGTCGCTCATTTTGTAATTTAATGCTCAATATAGCGATGCACTTTTCTATGAAGTACATATTTAACGTTCAGAATTCAACATGCGATAAGACAAACTACTGGTAAATATTAAAAAAATTAAGACATGCAATGGACCCGTACAGCTCTTCTTTGTTGGTACTTTAATCTATGAAGTTTTAAACAAGGCGCTAGTTTTATTTTAAAATTTTAGAAGCGGTACTTGTTGGTACTGATTGAAATACTGACCATAATTTATTCTATGGTCTATTTTTCTAAATGTCACATGTGTGTCACTTAGGTTTTGATTATGTTTTCGTGTTCAAGGCTAAATCCCACATAACAGCGCAGCCAAACAATAAAAATGGCTTACATTAGACATTCAATGTATATCACGCATATTCAACACTCAGAATTCACTACCTTGAAGGCGATAAAACAAGCTAGTACTAAATATTAAAAAATTAAGATATGCAGTGAACCCGTGCAGTTGTTCTTTTTCGGTATTTTAATCTACGAATATTTAAACAAGAAGCTAATTCAATTTTAAAAATTTACACCCGGCACTGGTTGGTAATCATTAAAATAGTCATATAATTTATATTTTATGGTGTTTCCATTATTTCTAAACGCCAAATGGATGTAACTTAGGTTTTAATTATTTTTTCGTGTGCAAAGGTAAACCCGAAATTACACTTGTTGTGTAAACATTGAAAATGTATCTCTTATATAGGTTTTAGATTATGTGAGAATTATATGAGAGCTAGTGGTGGAAAACTTGGGGAGGGGGTCGAATCTCTCTATTACTCAGCCCAGTGATCGTTGTTGTCATTCTTTGTTTAGCAGTAAATTAAGATTTGCATAAGAATTACAAGTAGAGATGAAGATTTATGATTTTGTCCTTATTGGAAGACGCGACACTACCACTATAGACATAACCCAGAGTGCATGCGGCGTAATGCAAACCTGATTTTGACGACGTGGGTGTTTTCGGCTTGCCTCCTCCACTCATTTTTGGGGACGGTGGCAAAATACTTTGAAAAATGTATTTAAAACATTATTTGTAGTCATTGCCAAATCACAAACAAGTGTAATTTAAATTTTAAGTGTTCAAGTATTTGTAATAAAATACAATGTTAGCATGATTTGGGTTGTTATATTTTTCTCAAATTTAATTTTTTTGCAATTGTGTATGCTCCCGTAATATAATTCCGAATTCCGGAATCTTAAACCGGGCTGAATTTGTGTTAAGTGCTAAAAGGGCGTCAAATTCTGATCTTCTAGCTGTTTGTAATAAATGTGATATTGATTCACTGAAATATTTTACGTACCTGCCCGTCCACTGGCTTCCTAAAAGTCGTGTGGCCAAACTTAAAGGGTCCACATATTCGTTCGCGGGGGGATGTTCATAAAATTTTGCTCCATATGCTACATATTTCCGTGTTTTCAGACAGTTTATAACTGCAACATAGATATTTTCAGGCTATAAATCAGTGTTTTAGCATGATAGTTACTAATGATTAAAAAACATGACTTCCGTCAGTTGGCTAATGTTTAGGAAGCCGAATTAAACAAAATGAAGAATTTCATTGCCAACAAGCGCCCTCACGTTATCGCTTTGGCCGGAGAAGACAGGTGAGTTTTTTGAAGTCATGTAACTACGCGACAATGCTATATGGAAGACATTATTTTTGTTTGTTTTCCCAAAAGTCATCAATATATTTTTGGGTAAAGTATGTGTTGATAGAACTTTGTCATGTTCGAACATGAGTTAATGCGTTAGACTATGGCAAAGGTAAGCCATTTCTTGTAACACTAGTGTAGTGTATGGTATTCTGCCTTAAAGCATGGCCGATACAGAAATATTACTGAAGACATTTTCTCAAGCATAACCGATGCAGTAATATTACTAAATTTTTAGACACAACTATGTTCAGTAGTTTACTTTTTCAAAAACTCGGATATAATTTATTAATATCAGACGATTCCAATTAATTATTTTTTTGTTGGTCGGGCAGCGTCAGCTTTGTATAAATTGGTTACTGATTTTTTATTGTCCAATTCATAAAAGGTTTATACAGATACAGATGAAAATAAACGAACAAAAAGGCGAACGTAACAGCGTTAATTTGATAGTAACTCTCACGGCGAGGGTGGCTACTCTGCGCTTATTGACCATTTGGTCGCTTCAATTTCAAGTCCCTAAACCCGCTTAAGGTCCTATGATGGTAATTATACATCGGCAATTCTTCAGTGGCAAGGTTGCGGTCATTTTAACCGAAGAACTTTTTATTTTTTCTTTCAATGACCAAAAAGACGAAAACAGTTGAATATTAATAATTTTTTAAATCATCTATTTTAATATTAATAATAATAAGTCTTATATAAAGCGCCCTTTTCGTTCATTGCGTTCCAAACCGCTGAATGCAATATGACAATTGATAATATTATGATAATTTTTGAAATTATTAAGTTAGCACATGCGGAATCAGAAAGTTTTAAGAAAAATTATGAATTGAAGAGTGATTTTAACGTAGTAGGGACCCTAACACTTGCCTTATTTCATGTATACCATACAAATACAACTGTTTTAGCGTACCTACACAGCGCGAAAACCTAACGTTCGTATATTCCTAACATACGTCTATTTCAGGAAAGTGTGACGAAATCTGACTATTTTTAATACCAAAACTTACCCAATTTTGCTCCGGCGCCGTACTGCAGGGTTAATAACACAGACAGTAGAAACAGTAAAACTGACTTATGCGGCGTTCACGTTATAATGTCCTCGTTGTTTGGAACATTTGTCCGCCTGTAGTCTGGACCCTACCGTATAGACAGTCAGGGTGACACCCATACTGTAAATCATTTGCCGAGGGTGTACGACACACCCCTAGCTACTACATTTTTCTTGAAAGTGTCGTACACACTTTTAGCTACCAATTTGGTGCGAATTAACTATAACAGTAGCTAAAGCGTTTTATTAGGCAACTGTTCTGTATAGTTTTTTTATGAATTCTCGACATTTTTGTACCTAGGTCATATGAACGTTGATCAAACAATTCCGAACACTGTCAGTAAAACTGCCACAGGACACGGTGTGCCTGACATTGTTGAGAAGTGGCAATACCCCTAGCCTAGCTACTTTCGAAAAATTTTATTAAAAACATGGGGGTGTCTAAGACACCGTGTTGGCAGTGTGCCTGACACTGTGTGGTGGACATAGGTTCCAAACGTAGGGGACATTATAACGTGAACACTTCATTACTGGTTAAATAATACCATAATTATCATAGTTCGCAAAAAACTATCTTTGTAAAAATTTTGAAAATTTTACTATTTGGGGTATTTTTTTAAACTTTGGATCATAGCTCGAAAACTTCAGCTCTGACAAAAAAGCATAGCAGTAAAGTGACTGATGCTGCTTGGTATTTAGCTGCGGAGCCTCTATCTCGAGATATAGGTCGCGAAGGATAGATAACCAGATGACAAATTTCCAAGAAGCAATGGGCGCAAATAGATTGAATCTGTGATCAGTTAAAAAATTAAAATCAATCCATCCGGTGATGAGCTATGATCTCCACAGAAGTTCACAAAAAGAAATTTTACGAATTTTGCCGCCAGCAAAGCTATTGATGGAAACTCCACTCGTTTGGCTCGCTCTTTTTGAATAAATGAACGTTATAACTGTCGTTTGCTCTTATTTTTGTTCATCGAAAGAGAATTGCTAAAACATTTTATTGCACATGTGTGCGCGCTTACAATTCTTTTTTACGGACTTATTTTAGGCAACACACAATCTCCACTACGTTCTGATAAATAATGATGTAATTATTTACATACAACTGGCTCTGAATTTGTAAATACAAAAGTTATGAATCTGCCAGTGGAGATTGTGTGTTGCCTTCTCTGAGACAGTTTTGAAATTCCGTCTGTGTGTGTGATCGGCCATAACTGGGGAACGACTTAGCCGATTTTCATGATCTTGGGCTTATTCGAACCGGCATAGTCGATTTACCGTGTACATCCCCGATTGTTTTTTGATTTGGGGTCTGGGTTCGGGGTCAGGGGTAAAAATGTGGGGTTTTTTTACCCCATTTTAGTACCCTTCACGGAAGCAAGATTATTTTTATCTCAACTTTCGATTTTTTCTCTGGTTGGTTTTATTTGACAGTAAACTGATAAATGCCGATCTTCTTTTCTGTTTTTCGATTAAGGCTCCTGTTGTCGACTCAAAATTCCAAAATTTGTTCTGACGTCCTGGACGGCTGAAAAGTTTTACTTTGGCGTTTTCGGACATTGGAAACTCATTGCCGGTGTTGATTTTGCTCTGCAACCGATGGTTCCATGGGTACGGAGGTATGGCGCCCTCATGGTTCATCGACCCAAAATTCCCAATTTTATTTTGACGTCCTTGGAGGCTGATAGCTTGCACTTGGGGGTTCACGGGCATGGGAAACTTATTGCCGGTGTTAATTTTGTTCTAACTTGTGCGGTATTGTGTGATATCCACATATAGCATTGATATCTACATATAGCATATCGATGTATGCTATCGAGAGCTGATTCGCAGTGCATGCAAAAGGCATAGGTGAGTCTATGCTTCACTACGTTCTGCAATCTCGATAGAGTTAATAGTTTATTAAAACGGTGTGTTTCTTCAAATAGCGGTAACCTGTACAAAAATTCGTTGTCTGTCACGCATCACATATACTACTCAGCACTACCTTAAATGTTTTCTGACGGGTTGATAATAGAACTTGTTTATAATTAAGCACCTATCTTATGTGCTGGGTCTATGATTTCCTATCGAAAATCTGTCAAAAACGGTATAAATTTGCAACTGTGATCTTAGCCTTATGATACTCGACATTTTAAGGGTTATAACTCTTTCCAGTGGGGTCATTTAAAATGTCCTCTGGAGCAGTCGTTTTCGATCTAGATATCAAGCTTTAAAAATTCTACGGACTGCAATCTTCAAAATGTTTATTACATTTTGTTTCTTGTTTGTTAGGTACAATCGTTGAATTTCTATATGTTATTAACCTATAAAACTTGTTGATTTTATAGTTTGAAACTTTGTGGGATACTACTGGGTGCTAAAATTGAATTTGGCTCAAGATTAGTCAAATTATATATCTTTTAAATTTGGTTGGCCGTGGAGGGCTAGTACCACTGTTTTATTGGTTATTGATTTTCTTGAATTTATTATTGTTTAAGATTTGCTTTGTATATCAAAGACGATATCGAACGATTAGTCGCTGAGTTAGAAGGCGAAGGGCAGTTGTTTCGTCGTATCGGCGTAGAACTTATGGATAACGAAATAGCCAAAGTGCGGTTGTTTCACATTGAATTTTATTGTTCGGTCAGGCTACGGTACAACTGTCCAATATTTTCTATCCATATTATGCGTGACTAAACTTAAGGTGACCCCGCCAACCATCCTACTATGTCATTACCGATATCGAATCGCAAACCCTTGTTACGGAAATTGGCTTAATTTTATTCGGTTTTTCGCTAGCCGAAAATTGGCAAAATCGAATTAAAGTGCCAGAAATTAGACCTTGTGTTCGAACAGAATTTTGGCGATTTCAGTTTGCAGAAATTCTGTTCCCTAATGTATTATCATTTGGATTATACAGTGTTTGCGAACAAATTTAATGCAAAGTGACGTCACAATAAAATCGACAGATTTTCGTTCTCAAACAGTTGGGTAATTTGACTTCAATTGTCGCGAACGCAAAATGGTTAGATTTCAATCGCGAGCGCTGTGCTCGCAAACAGTTTTACGCCGAATTTCAATTGACCAAAAAGCATTCCGTAACAAATTTTATCCAAAAATACAAAATAGTTCCGCGTATAGAGTAACATTTTAAGTTTACTCGCGCATTACGATAATTCTTCACTGAGTTAGTGGGTTTTGGAATATATTATTTCTAGCGAAATAGTGTCCGATGTGCGTATAGGTATATAGTATGTTTCTCTGCTTTAATAATTATTTTTGGCTAAATTCAATTCAGAATTTAGCAAAAGCCACTGAAATTGGAAACCTTGTGTATTTTGGCAATGTAAGTCTGACCTGTCCACAGCCCTCCGAAAAGTGGAGGGGTAACTTCGGAGGCCCCATGTTCATTCTCAGTTAAAAATTAGAAGTGGTGGATAAGTTTTGCTTATGCATTTTTACTACCGTGAATGTATTTTCAAGCTAAAAAACGATGTTTTAGCATTATAAATAGTGGTAATTAATGTTTAAAAAACAATTTGCAAACAAAAAACATAAATTTTTAAACATAAAAAAATTTTTGGAATTAGTTGAACATGGGGGGTTTCGGCCGAGTGTGGGGGGACGGACATGGGGGAAAATCTCATGAACATCGGGGATTTAGAAAGTGGGGGCCCTAACCCACTGTGGTCAGACCAGTAAATTTGCCCGACATTTTAAGTTTTCACTCACCTGAAAAAAATAGACCGCGTTATTGAAAACTATAACTACTGCAATATTTCGCGCTTTTTTATCAGAGCAGCCGTTTCGAGCTGTGAGGAAAATTTTAGAAACTCTCTTTTTACAATTTTGATTGCATAATTTATGGATTGTTGCAGGTGCGCGACAATAAAATGTTAACGCACTAATTTCAATGTATAAATTATTAAATGTTTACATACGATTCCCATATTGTTTGACTGTTGTAGCAGGATGTAATTGAGATATAATAATTATAATATGTCTATAGGAATGTGGTCTTCTGTATTATTTTATTACAACAGAAAAAATATAGTTATGATAAGGCATTTATATTATTAACCTAACTAGGGCTGCACTGGTATCAACAAAACTATGAAATCACGCACTAATATCCATAAGGACAATTATGGTCTGTTAATAGTTTACCCTATACTCAAAAGGATAATTATCTGTTATTAGTTTACACAGTCCTAAAGGGAAATGTCTGCCACGGAATTAATGTTATTGGAATTTAGCACGTAAGACTTAGCAGTTGTGGAACTATCGGGTATTGAGCATGATCTGCAGCATAATTGGGACTTAAGTTTAGTTACACATATTGGGTCAGTGGGGCCGTGATCTGAAAAATAGAGTTTTTAAACTGGCCCAGGTCATTGTAGAAAAGGCTGTAGGGGAACCACTCAAATAATGCAATTCTTGCTTAACTTTATTGTTCAAAGTTAACGAAATTCTAAATTTTTAATAGCTTTGTTTAAAGTCTATTAGAATAGCCTCCTGACTTTAATTATCGTAAGGGACGAACATTCCATATCAAAACCTGTTGTTGAATTATTAACAAGAGCCTATCTCAATCTCGTATTGTAATTATTCTGCGAAAGGCTTAGATGAATAAGCTACTGCTGAAATGCAGTAAATTATAAATCTTGAAATTGAAGTATTTTCTTCTGTCGGTATCGGTAAAGTCTGTTCGTCCGTCCGTCGAACTCAATAACTACTTGGCCGACTTAATGTTTTGTTTGAAATGCCAAGTATCCTTCATATGCAAGGGATATAGTTTTTGTCAAAAATTGTTTTAGTTAATTAGAAAATAACTAATTAGTTAAGCATGTTAGCCTATTTCAAACAAAAATTGCCCATTGTTTATATGAATAATCAGTGTAGAGCTATTGTTTTGGTGCGTATCCTACATCTCGCCGTCCTGATTACTAATCTAGTGTTTATTTCCATTTTAGGATGTTCAAAAATCGGAGTAGCAATACGTAGGTGTTATTGTGCCGTTCTTGGTTCAGTTCCTGCTGGGGGAACTTGGCGGAGGTCGATATACACTTACCAATCAGAATTAAGTACTCAAAAATCGACCGAAGCTTCGTCCGATTTCAATGGTTTGCGTTTAAACGAAAAACGATCGTTTAAACGAAATTCGATTAATTTAACGATTTCGATTTGCTTCAAAATAAAAATGTAATAAAATATGTTAGTTCGCGTTTAATTTAGCGAATTTCGAGTGTGTTGAAATAAAAAAATATTTTAATAAAAATGTTAGTTTGTGTTTAAGTTAACGAAGTTCGTTTAAGCGAAGATCGATCGATTGCGTTTTCGTTCGATTTTATAAGCACTTAGTTGTGATTGTAACTGAACCTGGGGTATTTGGAGAAACCAGTGCAGTACAAATAGCAATTGTTATTTGTTACTGCTACTCCAACAATAACTCTAATTATCTCTGGTCTGTCTTGATATTGGTACCTTCTAGCCGCAAAGAACGTTGGGAGTTACTGGATTGCCCCTGAATTACGACTTCAAAACATCCTTGTTATGTAGACCGTAACGACAACATCATCGTACGCTTTCATGTATATGAATTTGAGTAAATGATTTTATGGGAATTTTTACCAGACGTAACCCCGTTTTTAGGGTAGGTGAAATGCAGCTATTCCGTTTTCGATATACTAGACCTAAGCATTAATTTTTCTGTAACCTTTGGTCAAGTTTTCGGTTATTGCTAAGCCTAAGTAAGCCATCTGTTGAAGGCTCTTTTTCACTAAGCTGTCCCTTCTATGAATTTGAGTGAAAGTTTTTATGGGAATTTTTACAGGACGTAACCGCGTTTTTAGGGTAGGTGAAATGCAGCCATTCCGTTTTCGTATACTAGACCTAAGCATTAATTTATCTTAAGTTTTCGGTTACTACTAAGCCTAAGTAAGCCATCTGTTGAAGGCTCTTTTTCACTAAGCTGTCCCTTCTATGAATTTGATTGAAAGTTTTTATGGGAATTTTACCAGACGTAACCCCGTTTTAGGGTAAGGTGAAATGCAGCCATTCCGTTTTTCGATTTACTGGACCTAAGCATTAATCTATCTTAACCTTCGGTCAAGTTTTCCGGTTATTACTAAGCCTAAGTAAGCCATCTGTTGAAGGCTCTTTTTCACTAAGCTGTTCCTTCTATGAATTTGAGTGAAAGTTTTTATGGGAATTTTTACCAGACGTAACCCATTTTTAAGGTAGGTGAAATGCAGCCATTCCGTTTTCAATATATTAGACCTAAGCATTAATTTATCTTAAGTTTTCGGTTACTACTAAGCCTAAGTAAGCCATCTGTTGAAGGCTCTTTTTCACTAAGCTGTTCCTTCTATGAATTTGAGTGAAAGTTTTTATGGGAATTTTACCAGACGTAACCCCGTTTTAGGGTAAGGTGAAATGCAGCCATTCCGTTTTCGATTTACTGGACCTAAGCATTAATCTATCTTAACCTTCGGTCAAGTGTTCGGTTACTACTAAGCCTAAGTAAGCCATTTGCTGAAGACTCTTTTTCACTAAGCTGTCCCTCTCCTCAATTAATTTGAGTGAAAGTTTTTATGGGGATTTTTACCAGACGTAACCGCGTTTTTTAGGGTAGGTGAAATGCAGCCATTCCGTTTTCGATTTACTGATACCTAAGCATTAATCTATCTTGACCTTCGGTCAAGTGTTCGGTTATTACTAAGCCTAAGTAAGCCATTTGCTGAAGGCTCTTTTTCACTAAGCTGTTCCTTCTATGAATTTGAGTGAAAGTTTTTATGGGAAATTTTACCACTACGTAACCCCGTTTTAAGGTAGGTGAAATGCAGCCATTCCGTTTTCAATATACTAGACCTAAGCATTAATTTATCTTAAGTTTTGGTCAAGTTTTCGGTTATTACTAATCCTAAGTAAACCATCTGCTGAAGGCTCTTTTTCACTAAGCTATCCCTTATATCAATTTGATTGAAAATTTTTATGGAAAATTTACCAGACGTAACCCCGTTGTTAGGGTAGGTGAAATGCAGCCATTCCGTTTTCGATATACTAGATCTAAGCATTAATTTTTTTTAAGTTTCTGTAATGTGTTCGGTTATTACTTAGCCTAAGTAAGCCATCTGCTGAAGGCTCTTTTTCACTAAGCTGTCCCTTTTATGAATTTGAGTGAAAATTTTTATGGGAATTTTTACCAGACGTAACCGCGTTTTTACGGTAGGTGAAATACAGCCATTCGGTTTTCGATATACTAGACCTTAGACATTAATTTATCTTAAGTTTCGGTCAAGTTTTCGGTTATTACTGAGCCTAAGTAAGCCATCTATTGAAGGCTCTTTTTCACTAAGCTGTTCCTTTTATGAATTCGAGTGAAAGATTTTATGGGAATTTTTACCAGTCGTAACCCCGTTTTTAGTTTACGCGGGAAATCAGCCATTCCGTTTTTGATACAGGAGACCTAAGCATTAATTTATCTTAACTTTCGGTCAAGTTTTTGGTTATCAGAACATAGCGAAACGTAGTGGAAATTGTGCGTTTTGGGGTAAATTCTTTTAAACTCCGTGTGTGTGTATGTGATCGGCCTTAATCTCAGAAAATTACTTAACCGATTTTCATGATCTCAGATTCATTCAAACCGGCATAGTTGATTTACCGTGTACATCCCGAGCGTCTTTTGATTTGGCATCTAATTCCGGGGTCAGAGGTCAAAATGTGGTTTTTTATACCATCTTAGTACCCTTCACGGAAGCAAGGTTATTTTTATCTTAATTATCGAATTTTTTTCTCTGGTTGATTTTATTTCATAGTAAAATGATAAATGCCGACACCTCTTTTTTGTTTTTCGATTAAGGTTCCGGTTCCCTATCTCATGAGGTTTGAGGTACGGGGTAATTACGCCCCAATGGTTTCTCTACCAAAATTTGTTCTGACGATGTTGTGCGTCGTTCACAAAGAAATGTGTCTGCATATACACACGTGTGTATGAAAACTATACATTCGATAGTATGTAACAACCTTCGTGAGTTGTTAACGCAAAATCGGGTTTGCGCAACAAACACTCGTACGTTGTTACGTACAAGCGTTTGTGTTTAACGACATTTCTAATGTTGTTACATACAAGCGCTTATGCGTAACAACATTCGTACGTTATTACGCATAAGCGCTTGCATGTAACAAACATTCAACATTGCTAATGTTGTTACGCTCGAATGTTGTTACATATCCCCCCTCCAGTTTGATATTAGCAGCCCCTGCAGTTTGATAGTGGTGTCCCTCTCCAGTTTCGTGTTGGTGTCCATTCCAGTTTGATATTGGTGCCCCCTCCAGTTTGATACTAGTGTCCCGCTCCAGTTTGATAGTGATGCCCCCCTCCAGGTCGATATTGGTGCCCCTTCCAGTTTTATATTGGTGTGCCGCTCCGTTTGATATTAGTGCCCCCCTCTCAGTTCGATATTGGTGCTCCCTTTCGGTGTGATATTGGCGCCCCCTCCAGCTCGATATTGGCGCCCCTCTTCAATTTGATATTTGAGCCCCTCCAGGTTGATATTGGCGCCCCCTCCAGTTTGATTGTGTCCCCTTCCAGCAAGGTCATATATCGAGATTTCTTACCCAGATATTCTAATTTGACAAATTAGTTCGTTCGACATAAGCATTTTTTGCAGGCCATATTTTGTATACAGAATACGCGTGAAGTAGCGTTGGCATATTTTAATTGCGTCGATGCTGTTTAGAGAGCGATGCGACGATACTTGGGATGATACTTCTAAAATTGGTCTTATGCGTCGTTGACATAAAGATGCGTGCACTCACTGCACACGGTTACGCAAGAACTGCAATGCTCGTTACATTGCAATGACAATGTTGTCAGTCGCTACAAGCTTCGTGCAACAGCAGACATTTCTGAACGATGCTTGTAGAGACTATATCAATTGATGTTACCTGCTTGTAAAAATACACATCGTTGAAAGTTGCACGCACAGTGTAACGACTACAAAGGTTACATCACGATAGTGTAACGAGGAATGATATCTCTGCACTGCAGCTGTAACAAAAACCGCAGTAGCTGCACGCTGGCGTAACAACAATTGAGACAAACGCACACAACGTTTGCTACATAAACCCAAATAATTGTTGAAATATGCGTAATATGCAGCTGAATCTTTGCACTATCATTGCTGAAGGGAGCACGCACTCATAAAAGGATGAGTTGAGTTCGAGCCATCCTACATCGTGGGGCGTCGCCTCCTCCTACTTTTTGCTGACAAACGTGAAAAAATGACTGATGGGTTACATCAGAATGAATGTGTACAATGACCGCTCCCCCCGCTCCTTTGTTTTGCCTCACCCCTCCCGACTTTTGAAGAGCTTACAACGCTCCTGCCAACGCCAAAAAGTTTCTTGCTGGGGGATTGTGTCCCATAAACACTTCATGTTTTCTGTATGCCGCTGTGAACTCCAGTCTCGTACCAAGAGGATAGGATTGATGAACCTTCCCTTACCTTATATTTTCTGTCCTCAGTTCTTGTACCCATTGAGAAAAAAGTATTGGAAAATATTAATTTCATATTCGTAAATCGCATAGTTGCTTTTCATTTATAAACAACAACTATAACTGGAGAGTTAAAAATGAATTCGTTTCCGAAGGCTATAAATTGTTTTGTTAAGATATTTCGTAATTTTTTAATGTGCAAAGCTCTGTAAAATTCAACTACAGATATATATTATAGACATAAAAAATTTAAACCCTTTGAAATCGGTTTGCCTCTCCTGAATTTGGCTTGCTCTTCATAAAATACACGTTAGGCTGCGTGCGTGATGAACTGAGCATGACAGGGCGCGCTCGCGATCACCTCTGCACAAGATATGCAGTTATAACAAAAATCTGTTCACTGTTCAGTTTTAAAACGTATGCCTTATCTTTGCAATGAACATTAATTTACTGGTTACGACAGACGTACATAGGCACCAATACCAAACTGAGGGAAACATTAACAAAACTTAGAGGACACTTCAGCAAAAATCGCCAAAAATTAACAAGAATTTGGGACGAGGAACCATTGGGGCATTACAGCTCACACCCCACAACTCTAGAACCGGAGCAATCGAAAAACAAAAAAGAGACATCGGCATTTATTATTTTACTATAAAATAAAACCAATCAGAGAAAAAATTCGAAAGGTAAGATAAAAATAACTTGTTTCCGTGAAGGGTACTACAATTGGGTGAAAAGCGCTCATTTTGACCTCTGACCCCAAACCATGGGGCGTCATACCCCGTACACATAGAACCATGGGTCACAGAGCAAAACCAGCGCCGCCAATGACTTTCCCATGCCCGAAAACCCCATGGTGAAAATTATCAGGCGCCTAATGCGTCGTTCACAGATAAATGTCAGCATACATCTTACTCGACATCGTCAGCATATACACACGTGTGTATGAAAACGATACATTCGATACTATGTAACACAACCTTCGTGCGTCGCAAACCGGGTTCTGCGCAATAACATTCGTACGTTGTTACGTATAAGCGCTTCTATGTAACAACATCGCTAATGTTATTATGATCTATTTGTTACGCTCGAATGTAGTTACAAGCATTCGCAGATTTGTAACATTACTCGAATGTTGTTACGAACAGTCTTAACCATACCTACTCAAATTCCGAGGTCTCGAAGCATGGTAGACAGTGCCTCGGGGGCGGGAGGTCAGTGTTCGGCCTCCAAGGGAGTCAATCAGTTAGTGGGGAGTGGGACATGGCAGGAGGCTGGAATATCGAAATCTGTAGAAGTTTATAATTTCCCCAATTTCTCGCTCAATTTTCCAAATTCTTGTTAATTTTTGGCGATTTTTGCTGAAGTGTCCCCTAAGTTTTGTTAATGTTTCCCTCAGTTTGGTATTGGTGCCTATGTACGTCTGTCGTAACCAGTAAATTAATGTTCATTGCAAAGATAAGGCATACGTTTTAAAACTGAACAGTGAACAGATTTTTGTTATAACTGCATATCTTGTGCAGAGGTGATCGCGAGCGCGCCCTGTCATGCTCAGTTCATCACGCACGCAGCCTAACGTGTATTTTATGAAGAGCAAGCCAAATTCAGGAGAGGCAAACCGATTTCAAAGGGTTTAAATTTTTTATGTCTATAATATATATCTGTAGTTGAATTTTACAGAGCTTTGCACATTAAAAAATTACACGAAATATCTTAACAAAACAATTTATAGCCTTCGGAAACGAATTCATTTTAACTCTCCAGTTATAGTTGTTGTTTATAAATGAAAAGCCTCTATGCGATTTACGAATATGAAATTAATATTTTCCAACTGTTTTCTCAATGGTAGGGACTGCGAACAGAATCTCAGGTAAGGGTTCGTCGATCTCCTTGTATCCTCTTGGTACGAGACTGGAGTTCACAGCGGCATACAGAAAACATGAAGTGTTTATGGGACACAATGGCGGATCAAGAAGTGTTTGGCGTTGGCAGGAGCGTTGTAAGCTCTTCAAAAGTCGGGAGGGGTGAGGCAAAACAAAGGAGCGGGGGAGCGGTCATTGTTCACATTCATTCTGATGTAACCCATCAGTCATTTTTTCACGTTTGTCAGCAAAAAGTGGGGGGAGGCGACGCCCCACGATGTAGGATGGCTCGAACTCAACTCATCCTTTATGCATACATGCTCCCTTCAGCAATGATAGTGCAAAGATTCAGCTGCATATTACGCATATTTCAACAATTATTTGGGTTTATGTAGCAAACGTTGTGTGCGTTTGTCTCAATTGTTGTTACGCCAGCGTGCAGCTACTGCGGTTTTTGTTACAGCTGCAGTGCAGAGATATCATTCCTCGTTACACTATCGTGATGTAACCTTTGTAGTCGTTACACTGTGCGTGCAACTTTAAACAATGTTGTTACAAGCAGGTAACATCAATTGATATAGTCTCTACAAGCATCGTTCAGAAATGTCTGCTGTTGCACGAAGCTTGTAGCGACTGACAACATTGTCATTGCAATGTAACGAGCATTGCAGTTCTTGCGTAACCGTGTGCAGTGAGTGCACGCATCTTTATGTCAACGACGCATAAGACCAATTTTAGAAGTATCATCCCAAGTGTGGTCACATAGCTACTTAAACGACATCGACGCAATTGAGAGTGTGCAACGCTACTTCACGCGTATTCTGTATACAAAATATGGCCTGCAAAAAATGCTTATGTCGAACGAACTAATTTGTCAAATTAGAATATCTGGGATTAAGAAGATCTCGATATATGACCTTGCTGGAAGGGGGCACCAATATCAAACATATAGGGGGCGCCAATATCAACCTGGAGGGGCTCAAATATCAAATTGAAGAGGGGCACCAATATCAAGCTGGAGGGGGCACCAATATCACACCGAAAGGGAGCACCAATATCGAACTGGAGGGGGGCACTAATATCAAACGGAGCGGCACACCAATATAAAACTGGAAGGGGCACCAATATCAAACTGGAGGGTGACACCAATATCAAACTGGACGGGGGCACCAATATCAAACTGGAGGGGGCACCAATATCAAACTGGAGTGGACACCAACATGAACCTGGAGAGGGACACCACTATCAAACTGCAGGGGCTGCTAATATCAAACTGGAGGGGGATATGTAACAACATTCGAGCGTAACAACATTAGCAATGTTGAATGTTGTTACATACAAGCGCTTATGCGTAATAACGTACGAATGTTGTTACGCATAAGCGCTTGTATGTAACAACATTAGAAATGTCGTTAAACACAAACGCTTGTACGTAACAACGTACGAGTGTTGTTGCGCAGAACCCGATTTGCGTAACAACTCACGAAGGTTGTTACATACTATCGAATGTATCGTTTTCATACACACGTGTGTATATGCAGACACATTTCTTTGTGAACGACGCACAAGACGTCAGAACAAATTTTGGGTCGAGAAACCATTGGGGCGTCATACCCCCGTACCTCAAACCTCATAAATCCGGAACCGGAGCCTTAATCGAAAAACAAAAAAGAGGTGTCGGCATTTATCATTTTACTATGAAATAAAATCAACCAGAGAAAGAAATTCGATAATTAAGATAAAAATAACCTTGCTTCCGTGAAGGGTACTAAGATGGGGTAAAAAACCACATTTTGACCTCTGACCCCGGAATTAGATGCCAAATCAAAAAACGCTCGGGATGTACACGGTAAATCGACTATGCCGGTTTGAATGAATCTGAGATCATGAAAATCGGTTAAGTCGTTCTCGAGTTAAGGCCGATCACATACACACACACGGAGTTTAAAAGATTTCACCCCCAGAACACACAATTTCCACTACGTTTCACTATGTTCTGATAACCAAAAACTTGACCGAAAGTTAAGATAAATTAATGCTTAGGTCTAGTATATCGAAAACGGAATGGCTGCATTTCACGTAAACTAAAAACGGGGTTACGACTGGTAAAAATTCCCATAAAATCTTTCACTCAAATTCATAAAAGGAACAGCTTAGTGAAAAAGAGCCTTCAATAGATGGCTTACTTAGGCTCAGTAATAACCGAAAACTTGACCGAAACTTAAGATAAATTAATCCTTAGGTCTAGTATATCGAAAACCGAATGGCTGCATTTCACCTACCGTAAAAACGCGGTTACGTCTGGTAAAAATTCCCATAAAAACTTTCACTCAAATTCATAAAAGGGACAGCTTAGTGAAAAAGAGCCTTCAGCAGATGGCTTACTTAGGCTTAGTAATAACCGAACACTTGACCGAAACTTAAAATAAATTAATGCTTAGGTCTAGTATATCGAAAACGGAATGGCTGCATTTCACCTACCCTAACAACGGGGTTACGTCTGGTAAAATTCCCATAAAAACTTTCAATCAAATTCATAGAAGGGATAGCTTAGTGAAAAAGAGCCTTCAGCAGATGGTTTACTTAGGCTTAGTAATAACCGAAAACTTGACCGAAACTTAAGATAAATTAATGCTTAGGTCTAGTATATTGAAAACGGAATGGCTGCATTTCACCTACCTTAAAACGGGGTTACGTCTGGTAAAAATTCCCATAAAAACTTTCACTCAAATTCATAGAAGGAACAGCTTAGTGAAAAAGAGCCTTCAGCAGATGGCTTACTTAGGCTTAGTAATAACCGAACACTTGACCGAAGGTTAAGATAGATTAATGCTTAGGTCCAGTAAATCGAAAACGGAATGGCTGCATTTCACCTACCCTAAAAACGCGGTTACGTCTGGTAAAAATCCCCATAAAAACTTTCACTCAAATTCATAGAAGGGACAGCTTAGTGAAAAAGAGCCTTCAGCAGATGGCTTACTTAGGCTTAGTAATAACCGAACACTTGACCGAAGGTTAAGATAGATTAATGCTTAGGTCCAGTAAATCGAAAACGGAATGGCTGCATTTCACCTTACCCTAAAACGGGGTTACGTCTGGTAAAATTCCCATAAAAACTTTCACTCAAATTCATAGAAGGAACAGCTTAGTGAAAAAGAGCCTTCAACAGATGGCTTACTTAGGCTTAGTAGTAACCGAAAACTTAAGATAAATTAATGCTTAGGTCTAGTATATTGAAAACGGAATGGCTGCATTTCACCTACCTTAAAACGGGGTTACGTCTGGTAAAAATTCCCATAAAAACTTTCACTCAAATTCATAGAAGGAACAGCTTAGTGAAAAAGAGCCTTCAGCAGATGGCTTACTTAGGCTTAGTAATAACCGAAAACTTGACCGAAGGTTAAGATAGATTAATGCTTAGGTCCAGTAAATCGAAAACGGAATGGCTGCATTTCACCTTACCCTAAAACGGGGTTACGTCTGGTAAAATTCCCATAAAAACTTTCACTCAAATTCATAGAAGGGACAGCTTAGTGAAAAAGAGCCTTCAACAGATGGCTTACTTAGGCTTAGTAGTAACCGAAAACTTAAGATAAATTAATGCTTAGGTCTAGTATACGAAAACGGAATGGCTGCATTTCACCTACCCTAAAAACGCGGTTACGTCTGGTAAAAATTCCCATAAAAACTTTCACTCAAATTCATAGAAGGGACAGCTTAGTGAAAAAGAGCCTTCAACAGATGGCTTACTTAGGCTTAGCAATAACCGAAAACTTGACCAAAGGTTAAGATAAATTAATGCTTAGGTCTAGTATATCGAAAACGGAATAGCTGCATTTCACCTACCCTAAAAACGGGGTTACGTCTGGTAAAAATTCCCATAAAATCATTTACTCAAATTCATATACATGAAAGCGTACGATGATGTTGTCGTTACGGTCTACATAACAAGGATGTTTTGAAGTCGTAATTCAGGGGCAATCCAGTAACTCCCAACGTTCTTTGCGGCTAGAAGGTACCAATATCAAGACAGACCAGAGATAATTAGAGTTATTGTTGGAGTAGCAGTAACAAATAACAATTGCTATTTGTACTGCACTGGTTTCTCCAAATACCCCAGGTTCAGTTACAATCACAACTAAGTGCTTATAAAATCGAACGAAAACGCAATCGATCGATCTTCGCTTAAACGAACTTCGTTAACTTAAACACAAACTAACATTTTTATTAAAATATTTTTTATTTCAACACAATCGAAATTCGTTAAATTAAACGCGAAATATCATGTTTTATTAAATTTTTATTTTGAAGCAATCGAAATCGTTAAATTAATCGAATTTCGTTTAAACGATCGTTTTTCGTTTAAACGCAAACCATCGAAATCGGACGAAGCTTCGGTCGATTTTTGAGTACTTAATTCTGATTGTAAGTGTATATCGACCTCCGCCAAGTTCCCCCAGTTATATTTTGGTTTCCGACCAGTTCATGATCCCCAGATGCTTTTCTGCACGACAAAAATTACCAAATTTTTCTCTGATGGGATAAAAAATTTGAGAATTTTTCCATATTTTTGCAGTATTGGTGGGTTTACCCTAGAACGCCTAGGATTTGCGCACGTCACCCAAAAAGTTTTGATCGAAGCACAGTATCACGAAGCACAGGTATTCAAATATATAAACCTATATGATTTTGAAACGCTTCTATACTTCAAACTTCACTTATTGTTTGGCCTGTCCACAGCCCTCCGAAAAGTGGGGAGTAGGAACTTCGGGGGCCCCATGTTCATTCTTGGGAGAAATTTCAAAGTTGAGGTATACATTTTGCTAAAAATACTAAATATTCCCATATTTTAGTGTTGTTTTAGTGCCGTGAACGTATTTTCAAGCTATAAAACGATGTTTTAGCATTTAGTGGTAATTAATGTTTAAAAACAATTCTGGAACAAAAACATAAATTTTCAGACATAAAATTTTTTTGGATTTAGTTCAACATGGGGATTTCGGCCGAGTGTGGGGAACGGACATGTTGGAAAATCTCACGACCATGGGGAATTTGGAATGTGGTGTCCCCCCACTTTGGACAGACCAGATTGTCTTGTACATAATACTATAGCTTGTAGCGTAACCAACGACGCGAGCTATCAATGGAATTTTTAGCCAAATACTGTCTGGCGCGCACGAGGGTGTCATTTGTGGCAAGCAAGCATGAGGTACTTGGGACACCCTTAAATGAAGTACTTTCACAAATGTTATCAAAAGGCACATTTCAGTAACATCTCAAATGCAGGCTCATGTTCGCCTGAACAAGTTGGCAACTCGTCGGTATACAGCACTGATAAATAAAACGCAAATACGACATGAGCTTACTTACAGTCACGGACAGAAATAAGCGCACAAAAAAGAACGCAACAACGTTCGTTTATAAACGAATGTTCCAGCACTCGTTTGAGTTTATGTTCGTTCCCGTTTCGGGTTCGCTTAATGCACTTTGTCCCTGTCTGTATGTCTTCAAACAAATATTTTGTAACCATATGAGAATGCTTCATTAAGACAACACTCCAAGACTGAAATAAAGGAACCTAATTATAATCGTCCTATACCCAGAATTACCCCATATGGTTCACAAGCATCTAGGGATGACCTAACGTAGAAACTCAGCAGTAGAAATGTAAAACAAAGTCATGTTTCGACAACAAAACTAACGTGTTGCTTACTTTTGTGTTTAATATCAAGTCCATCAGCGTTGTGCCCAGAATCTACTGCCGGTATATCTATTAAAAAAACAATAGTTAATATTAGATCATTTTCACTTCACTTGTCGGTGCTCGCATTTATACCTTTTTTTGTTAAAAATCTTAAATTAACCAAGTCATCATAGAGGAGCCGAAATAGATATGGGCGAAATAAAAGCGTGACCGCTAACAAAAAATTTTAGTGCACGCAACATATAGATCCGTGATGTAGCCTAGTACATTCCTAATACCGTACGGTTCAGAGCAGAACGATTCAATTCGGCAAAGTCGAGCTGCAGAAATCAATGGATCCATCCATTTTAAGAACATCGGAACAGAACATACAGACTACATGCAAGCTTCGACCGTCACTCCGCGCTACACTTTCTCCGTTATGTATTTTTGTCACCGTAGCTGTTTCAAAGCTCGTTTAGCCTCGTAGAGCCCTAATACCATAAGGTTGACATCAGATCCAAATTGGTAAAGTCAAGCAGAAGAAATGAAAGCAAATCCTGGATCCATCCGTTTCAAAACATCGGAACAGAAATTATAGACTACAAGCTTTGATCGACACTGCGCGCTACACTTTGTCCGTTATGTATCGTTTACCAAAGTAGCCGCTTCAAAGCCACCGCATGAGCCTTGGCTCAAACAATAGAATTTTTCAAAATTTTATACAAAATTCTTTCTTGCTTGCTGCAATTGACCGGTGGATTTATAGCTTACAATACATGCTACAATGCGTTAGCTCCGTTGTGTTCAACCTACACTGAGAGTGCCATTGTCCATCTGGAATGCTGGCCAAGACCTAAAACTGTTCCATTTTTCTACCAGAAATAATAACATTTTACAATTTTTCAATAAAGTTTAACTAGATGCTTCGCAAGAACCGCTGGGCCTACAGCTTCACTTCTGCTTTATATAACGTCAGAAAACAGTTCAATGCATAAAAGTGCTCAAGAAAATTATCACTCAGAATGGATGAGTTACATAGCGCAGATATGCCCAAAAAACTCGCAATACAGTTATAACAAAATCGAAGCAACCAATTTATTTTGATGGTTGTTGTTAACAGAATTGTTCGGTTAGAATGGGTTCGTTCCAATTTATTGTTCCCGTGTGATGAAAGGATACATGGACGATGGCCGTCATTATTAGTGCACTAAACTTGGCAAGGTCTACAAAAACATACTTAATTGGAATTGGGATTACGTGGTAATCGATGGCAAATGAAGTTTTTTCTATGTATGTAGATTGGTGGATACAAATTATATAAAGCTGGAAGCCATATTTCTCAGTTGACCGTGATACCAGAATAACCCTAAATCTATATGTAACCTGTAAAACTTCATATGCATAGTGAAAATAATGGTAAGATCGGTTCACTTACTACGAAGCTACATATGACAAGAGAAAGTTTTTACAGATTTTGGTTCGAAATTTTATCGTTTGATATGTACAAACCTTTGAGTTTGTAAAGTGGAGCTGTTGTTATTAGTAGATATATGCTTTATGAAATTTTATACAAACCCGAAATTTGAGACGAATAGATTCATCTGTCATCATTCTACAAACGAAAAGACCAAAGACTGCTCTGATGTTGGGCCAAAGTATCAGTTCTTTGCAGTATATTTATGAAGCATTGTGTCATGTCCTCGGCGAAGATTTCAATTAAATCGATTCACCAATTTCTCAAGTTACAAAATGATAATGTCAAAATTTTAATACGGTAAATCAGAAGAGTGTCATACTCTTCATTCTTCAGTATAGTCAATAATCATCGAGGATTGATAGTTGAACTAAGTTCCCTTTTGAAAACTGCTTTACCTTCATCCGTAACCACGGCGATATCTTCAACCGCTGTCGCGTTGCTTCTTGGCGCACCACCGATCGCTAGCCGCTTTCTCAAATCATCACGTGGCAAAGGCCCCGCATCATTTCGACGCCTCAAGTCATTTTCAATATGAAATCGAAGATCGTTCGTTGGCAATCGATGCCGACGCGACCTTGCTACCGAACGCTGACCTGTTGTTGTTGACTGTTCGGTGGACGTCGTCGTACCGGAATGGCCTCGAGTGCGGCTATCGCTAGAACGGCAGCTTGCAGCAGATTCGATGCTAGCTCTCACTGGCATCGCGACTATATGATCTTGGCGACGACGCGGCGGGGATGATTTTGAGGATTTCGTCGTCGATGACCGAGACGTTGTCGGCGGAATGACCACCCGAGTCGATCGTGATGACTGGCCTGTTGAAGATATATGTACTGTTACAGACAAAATGAAGCGCAATTTACAACAAACTAATACTCGATACCCGAATTATATACATTTTGTGTGGATGTCTTAATACACGAACTGATGAAGTTTAAACTATAATTATCAACTCTTCGGTTATCTAAGTGTAAATATTCATTGTTCATAGTTCGCAGCATTAACAGATGCTAATTTTATTCGCTCTGGTACGCTTCGGTCAAAAAATGATTACTTCGGGCTAATGGAAAAACCTGTTCCACAAGTTCTCAATATTTCAATCAGCTACAGATGAACAAAATAACTTTAGCACTGTCTGTTATAGCTGTTGGTGGCTCATGAAACTGATTCATGGTTTGTGGTGAAACGATTAATTTACAGCTGTTTCGAACATAATTAGGACCGACAAGCAACTAAGCATAGGTTCCGCTTCTCCCTACGTTGTATATAGTTACGAACGAGAAATATTAGCAAATATTTAGTGAATAATTCACAAACAATTCGCAAAAAATTAACAGCTGTTCGCTTTACTATTCGGAAATTTTTGCTAACTGATGGCGAACGATTCGCTTTTATATTAGCTTTCAACACATAACTGTATATAAACACAAATATTTAGCATGCGACTGATTTCTGTAAAAAATAACATATCAAGAGAAATTTTCGTTTAGAACGAGCCGAAAATGCTGCTAGTTTCTAATAACCACAAAGCGGTAGCCACTGAAAATCAAACATACTCGGCGCATGAATGACCATAATCTCGTCGCGACTGAGGTCAAGCGGGGGAAGTGGTTCTACGGTGTGGCCAATACTGCTAGCAATGGCCACAATATCTCCATCAAGGGTGCGCTTTGTGGATTGATTATCGACTGAGTTTGCAAAGTAGTTAAGCTTTCGGCTCCGCGTAGGACTTTTGACAACCTGAAATACGTTTATGAAAATTATGTATATATATGTGGTATGAAATTTATAGGTAGTGGCGACCTTATGACGTGACTGACGTTTGCAATATAGTGTGCAATATTGCCGCAGCGAAGGGCTCGTTTAAATTCTGCCAACTACTTAAATTACTCTGTTTGAATTTTGCAAGAAATAGAAAAAACAATTAGATGCGCAACATAGTACTCACCAAAAACGACAGCTGCTCTTCGCTCGCAGCTGGTTCGAAATTTTAGTTCAAAAATAAAAATGAATTATATTATTAATTTTAATAGTTTCGAACGTTCGAGCGAGCCACTCCGAAATGCAACAGCTATTTTCGCCGAATACTGTCGTGCTTGCAAATTTGTTTGCTAATACTTTTTATCCCACAAAACGAACCAGGATAATTATAATCAATGAATGGACAACGCAGGGTGCCTCGTCTTCACAAAACTTCACTATTCATTGGCACCAGTTACGATGAATGTAGTGTCCATCTTATTCAATCTTCGATCTTATTCAATAATAGTTAAAATAGTCATTGAAATAAAAATTTATATTTATATATATACATGCATCCATTTCTTCTATGAATAACCGAGTACTCTGTGCAATGTTTACCACTCTTTCCCAGTTGGTGAATGAAATCTGTTATCCCGAGCTTCATACATTAGCAAACTAAGGTATGCAGAGCTGTTGATCGTGTAAAGTGTTGGAAAAAATAATTGCCTCGGCTATTGTTCGTCATTTTTCCGTAAACAATTTGCTGCAAACCTCTCAGTTTTTTTTACCTGGCCGCACTACCACTCTAGAACTGCTGCACTTCATGGACTACGTTGTAAGTAGTGTGGACCAGGGGATTAACGTAGATGCTTTATTCTTAGATATTAAAAAGGCTTTTGACTCAGTCCCCCATGCGCAACTAATTCTGAAACTTAAAGCATACGGCATTTGTGATTCGTTGATCAAAGCTTGTTTGTATAATAGAACTCATATTGTTAAACTGGGCAGTTCATTTTCAACACCTGTTCAAGTAACTAGTGGGGTGCCCCAGGGTTCGGTCCTGGGACCAATTCTATTCATTGACTATATGGACGATATTGATCAGCGTTGCTCGTGTTTTATCGGTAAATTTGCCGATGATACGAGACTCGCTATGCGGGTGTCGTCCAACTGTAACGCTAATGACTTTCAATATAACATTGACGCTGTCGGCCAATGGTCTATCGCCAATGGACTACGGTTTGCCCCACATAAATGCAGCATCGTCCAATTTGGTAGGAACCCAGTGAATTTCAACTGTACTTTATACAACGAGACTTTAGGTGTTAAATCGGAGGTGCGAGATTTGGGTGTTTTGGTGTGCGATAACCTGAAATCATCCCCTCATTGTAACTTTATAGTAAAAAAGCTTTCTGTGTCTGGTTCTCAATTAAACGGACGTTTACTTTCATGGACAAGGCAATTTTTCTCCCACTTTTTAAAGGGTTAGTGCGACCAGTATTAGAATATGCAACAGAAATGTGGTCTCCTTACCTTATTAGAGACATTGTATTGTTGGAAAGTGTGCAGCGTAAAGCTACCAAAAGTGTTGTTGCTATACATCATTGGTCGTATGAGCATCGTTTGATGTTCCTCGGTTTGCAAAAGTTACCACGCGTAGGTTACGTCAAGACTTGATTTTCGTTTATAAATTGTTAAACGAGCAGCTAAAGTATGATTCGACGGCGTTTTTTGAATTCGCATCTGACGTGGGTACTAGAGGACACCCCCTCAAACTTCGTCCTAAATTAACGCCTCGTCATGACTTTGCCAAAAACTTTTTTGCATACCGAGTAATTGAACGGTGGAACGCGCTTCCTGTGGAAGTAGCCACAGCTTCGTCCGTCAACGTCTTCAAAGAGCGCCTCCACTCTTACGGATGCCTGCCAATTTTGTAACGTTTGCTGCTGCTGCTCTCTGCTTTCTTCAGCTTTTCAATGAACAATCAATGCATCATAACTCAAACAACCGGAATTTTGGTTTCCGGCTATACATCGCCCGTTGCCGTTAACCGTGCCTGAAAGCCGCCTGACGTACGATGCAGCGGGACGACGAAGGTATTCGAAGGTAAGGTATGTTCAGCCTCTAATGCGTCGATCACATAAGGATGCGTGCACCTACTGTACACAGTTACGCAAAGAACCGCAGTGTTCGTTGTACCGAAGTTGTTATTACAATGTAACTACAATTTTATCTGTTGACACAAACTTCCGTGCAGAAGCACGCATTTTTTAACAAAGCCTATAGCGAGCATTACGTCAGACGTTACTCGGCTTGTAATAACAATGTTTAAAATTGTACTCCTAAACTCCCAAGTCTAACCTTAGCCTGAACTCACAAATTTGTTCTATATTTTTGTCCGCAATGGTACTTATATCAAGTTTTTCCGCCCCTCTATTATATGGTAAAACCTGACATTATCCGAATTTCATACGGTTTTCAGGAGAACGTCAATATGTCTACATGACCCGAAAATAATAAATCAAATTAATTTAATTTTACCGACTAACGTAATTTCAGCCAAAATAAATAATTATTAGTGGACAAAGTGTGTGAAGCGAACCACTCACTTTCAGTTTGTCCAGACTTGTCATACGTTGTCGTTGTTTATCTTCAGCCATAACAATCAATATAGTTGCTCGTATTAGTAATCAAGCACCAATTAAATGTAAAAATATATTTACAGGCTAAAAATTAAAATCGAAGCACTGTAATCCGTTCTATACAAGACATCAATCAATATTAAATTTATAGGCAATGAAAGCTTTAGGGGCGTAAATAAAATGCTTTCTAAACCCAACGCCACACTTTAAAATACAGAGACTAAGCATCCATCAGCGGATTACGCTTGTCGTGGGAGGTCTTTGTGCTGCCCCAAGGATCTCCCGCGCTAAGCTTTTATTTTCTAACCATACATAGAACGCGTGACCCGTAAGGGTAAGATGGATCTAATTTATGATGCACCATAAACGCGAAAATCGGCGCTTATCGTTACGTACGAGTAATGTAACGTTAAGGAGCATAAATGAAATGTTGAACGCGCCGTTCTGTACATTCGTGTGACGAGAAGCCTAGTACGTGAATTCGGGGGCGACAGTCCTTAAAACAAGTTATAGTTTCATATAGCTTTAGATTAGCTTAGGCTTCCACTTAGCTTAGCTTACACTTCTCAGCTTGACTTTGGCCCGCTCTCGACATATTAAGCCCATACGTGACATCTTACTTTATAGGGCATAGCATAACCTTAAACGTAAGGCGCAGGTTGCTGCTCCTCGCATTATGCTGTTCTATTACCCAAGTGTATCAAATGTATGATAACTAAAGGCGATATGGGACATCATGTCTTATACCGAAAACAAGCCTGAAAATCAAAAAAAAATTTCAAAATTTATAAAAAATATCTACAGTTTGCGGTCAAATATGAGTGTTTCGGTCGCTTGGAGTTAATACAAAAAACACTACATGTAATTGGGTTGGATAAAAATTTCATAACGTCAGTAAAGAGACGTAAATATGGCAAAACAGCTGCAAGCTGTGCCTCGAGACCAAAACAAGCGTTGTACTACGGAATAGTACACGGCAAGTACATATGGATGTTACAATATTCTTGCGTACAATGCATCACGTTCAATTCCGCTACAGTCTAAAGCAAGCCAAATGACACTACACATTACGAAACGCTTCTCAAAACAACCTACTAAGAATCGGCACTACCACCCCGGTACCCGGAACGTCGGAAACTCGGGTAGTGTGTCGGGTACCCGGATATAGCAGTCAGGTGCACGGCTATTAGATATTTTGAACGTTTCCTAGAATTTGTTCTCCTCCGCCTTAACGGAAAATTGAGTGCCTTCTTAATTTAAAAAACATAGATAACCCAAAAGTGAGAAAAGTGAAGTAGAATTATCCAGCATATGGATATTTATTTTTAATACACATACTTTTACAATAAAACCAAGTTCTTTATTTTGAACACCGGGGATTTTAATTTGTACACAAAGCTTTTCCTAATAACGACAATAACGAATTTCTATTAATTATAAGAACCAAATGTATCATTCACCGGTATGTGTCTCAGAAACTTGTAGCAATATAAGTAGAGTACAGCGTATTCACAACTTTAATACTTTTATCATTACTAAAATATAAAAATTTAAATGAGGAGGCAATAACAAAATTAGCAGCTAGTAACTAAAAAGTTTAAATTCTAGAACTTTGGTGTGAATCTGACTAAATAGGTAAACGAACCCATGCTCGATTCTGCAAAATACAACTTTCTTATTATAGTATGTGGCAATCTTAAAGTAACAACTAAGGCCGGCCTCTAAAGGTGATATGGAACATGAAATATCTGCAAAATACATTGTCAAAAGTTTTAAAACATCCTCAAAAGTTTTTAAAACATCGGAATAACCTGCACAAATACCGAATTTAAACAATCTATAATGGTCTGGGCCAATGTAACCTTTAAGGGCGGAAGTGAAATGCATCTAAGCCTTAGTCTTAGCCTAAGCTAAGGTCCCTATATGAGCCATGTACTAAGCCTAAGTCGGGGGGCTTCTGCCCCCCGAACCACCCGCTCTAAGCTGTTCTTTTTTCTAACGTTATAACGTTCGGCCCCTAACGGTGACATGGGCCATGGTCTGCGTAAGCTTAAATTTTTTTGCGCGGGTTGGTTATCACTTTTGAAGGCCTAATCGATGGGGAGACTAAAGTAAAAAAGTTTAAATATATGTATTCATAACAGAAACGATAATGTAATGACAAAAGATTACATATTGATGCATTTATGAGATTATGAATACCGAAATACGCGATAAATTGTTTACGCACAGCAAAACCGTTGAGTCAAATTTTGACTATCGACTAGGTCCTTTATAACCGTAGTAAAATGTCACCGTTTCCTTTTTTACTGCCGAACTTGTATAACCGCATAGATGACTCTGTGAAGAACGTTTGAACTTGGCTGGTTCTTCACCACCATATTCATGTCAGCCCGAAGTTTTATTGCAACCTACAAACCTTTAGTTACAGATCTTGGTACCAATTTGAACACCAAAACCATGTAAATTTGAGCGGATACTACGGCTTCGGAGAATAATTAAACTTAGTGTCATGTACCCGGGTAGCTAATCGGGAAGTTTAGTCGAGTCGGGTACCCGGACATTGATATATTACCCGATGCCCATACCTACAACTTACCACTTACCTCGGTAACAGTATACAGAACAGATTTATGACCAATTATATATATAGGTGAAAAGGGTACCCTAGGTCTACACTTTACATGTCGTACAAAGGCTCAGAATCTAATCCTCAGTGGATGGTGGAATTATAGTCAACTAAACTTTTCTTTTCTCCATTCATAACAAACTTAACTCCTTAATGCCTGGGCTAGTTTGTGCCTCGCACGTTTAACTCAAATAGCACCACGTTTCGGACCCCGATTGCATTCTGGTGAGGACGATGTTTACAAATCATCAACTGTCGAGGAAATGCTACTCGTTTCTTTAACAAAACTTGCTAAGTGAGCGAACATTGCGCGTGCATATATTCCATGCGGCAAACTTAGTTTGCAAAACACGTCCCAATACATGAATTGGCATCAATTGGCAGAGATAAGCATTAAAATGTCAATAAAAAATTCATAACCCCTGTAGGGTGTGCACGAGCGACTCTATCGCCATCCGGAATGACCTACAAATTAGGAAAGTAAAACTTCAAAGAAAACATACATATCGTTCAATCAAAAACGTTTCGAAAAAACAATAAAGCACCGCCAGCGGATACTGTTTAATTGCGATTCACAGATGGCTAAAATGGGGAAAAATATCGTTACAACTGAAACATATGCCAGCTAAGAGGGCAAGCAACCAAGAGCGACGGTACATTATACAAAAAACCTACTGCGCGGTCTGGGGCGACAACCGTAAATCTAGGCATACTGCAGTATAACTCCAGAAGAAGAACCTGGCATAGCCTAAGCTTAGCATACATAGAACAGTACGGATTGGATTTAACCAATGGCCCTCATGGTTAGTTCAGTAGCAAAGGCATTGAAGTTCAAAAATCAACAAATTGGAGTAAAATGTTTAATTCCAACAACCATTGTTCGTTTCAAGAATACGTGTAGTACCAGTGAAAACTACGACTTTTTATGGCAAAAGGCTAAACAAATTCACCATTACTCGCCCACACTTATTATAGCTCACAACAGGGCCATGGAAAATTATAGATTAAAAATTCGCTAATAGTTATAATTTACTTCGCAAAAAACGACAAAACGTTAACAATATGTATTCCAAAAACGTTATAATACAATGAAATATATACCTAAGTATATAGTTATACAAATCTTTTTTAAAAATATGGCGTCATCAACGAATCGATATAGTTGAAAACTGGTCAAAATACATTTATATTTTTTTCACGTTGGTTCGGACTGCTTCAATCAAGCCAATGTCACCTTTAAAGACGGCCAAAAGGTGCAAAACCCACGCTGCGTTTTATCTACAATCTATACACCCAACATTAGTTTGATATAAATGTCACACTTTGATTCTTCAAATGCACATCTTGCAATACATTT
This sequence comes from Trileptium ribeirensis, assembly GCA_030248225.1. Taxonomy (NCBI): domain Eukaryota; kingdom Metazoa; phylum Nematoda; class Enoplea; order Enoplida; family Thoracostomopsidae; genus Trileptium; species Trileptium ribeirensis. Next base: position 134,185 of record JASANE010016008.1, on the reverse strand, counting down.
GCTTTCTAAATTCTGCTAATTGTTGAAACTAAACATCACAAATTTTTAAAACAAGCTCAATAGTCCGCCACACACAAATGAACATGCTACGACATAGCTTAGAGGCAAATTTGGATTAGATCATAAAGAAATTTTTATTGTAACACATATTCCGAATACAAAGCAACTCAGAGCTCCAACCTTAACTTGAAAAAATTATGAATTTATAATTCTGGTCGTGACAATTTGAACGACCCGGACCGCTCCGTGGACATCGCTAAAGATCAGCCATAATTTATTGCATATAGTAAAACAGAGTGAATTTGCCTGAAATCATTCTGATTCAATCATCCTAATTGTCGGACTTTACAAAATATCACAAAATCGATGTGAACATGTGAGGAAATATATAATAATTAATGAATTACTATTATAATTCTGTCATTAACAAAGAAAGAGTAAATAAAGGAACTATGTAGAGTTGAGAAAGAAAGAAGTACTCAAGGTCTGATTCGGCTTTCAGTGAGCCTTGTCCGGCTCGGCTCTTGCAACCAAATCTTAGGCTCTGCCTCAGCTCTTCATGAACCATGCCCTGCTCGCTCGGCTTGGCACTTGCTATGAAAATCCCAGCTCGGACGTTAGGCTACTAATACGAAAAATTTGTGTTTCAAAAGAGAACATTGTATACAAACGACCAACGTATAGTTGATTTTCCAGCTGCTAAAGGGTTATCTTGACGATGAGCAATGTTATTATGAGCAAACCACAACCTTTCTGGATCCACTATTTCTCGCAGACATATCTTAGGCTCTGGCTCGGCTCTTCAGACATCATGGCAGGCTCGGATCTAGCGCCGAGCCAAGCCAAGAAGAGAGCCTAAATTCTGACCTCTAAAAGAAACGAACAACACAACCGTACGTTAAAGTTATAAATATAATATACAAAATGGGAATGTTGCCGAAATTATCACGAAATAACAAAAACAAATACGAATCATTTACGGTACACAACAACCTGTTCAATGATACAAACTAAACAATATGGTCTTTTCGGTTATACCGCGCCAGCTCAAAATTGGTCAAATTTTGAAGATACACCAGATTCGTACAAAATGTCCGCTAACGAGAAACTAGCCTATCACCCTGTCGAACATAGCGGTTTTTGCGACTTCTGCAATGTCGAACAAAGACATCTCAGCGGGTATAGCCTCTGTTCGCGGATTCAGAGGCAGAAGGTCGTGGGTATCCCAGCGCAGCGTTGCTTTTCAGCCAGTTCCTTTGTCTTTGTCTTTCGTCGTCAAGCACCTACCGCCAGACCCAAATTAAATAATATCTTATATGACAACACAATAAATCTCAAGAAATCTATAACCAAGCCCGGCACGAAATTTTCAGAAACATTCGCGAATTACACCGATATATATTTTGCTACCACTTTATCATTAATTGCAACAGATTCATCTTTTGAAACGGAAGTATATCAATGAGGTTTAAAACAACTTATTTCAAAAATTGAAATATTTTTAAAAAGTGCTCAAGATATATTATTAAGTCACGCGTGCTGATCTGTCGTTTCGTGGGATTAGTGGTCAGAGCTGTCGAAGCAGAAAAATATAATACATAATAAAACATTATATTAATATTTATACATATAATCTACACATACGTATATATATTAATATATGTGCAAATTTGTATATATCATTCAGTGTGTAACTGGCATTCTTAGCCGGAACATGAACATGGTCTTAATGCCAATACAGCAAAATACAACGAAGAATAAAAGAGTACCTGGTTTGTTGGTGGTCAACGAGGGGCGTATAGCGTTCTTTATCCGACTAAGTGGGTGTCTTTGTTTTAAAAGTTCATTGGGTACATCACCACTTCTCCGTGGGTCTACAAAAATGCTAAATTTCCCCAAGAAAATACGCGTGAAATTCTGGCATTATTTGAATAAATTGTAAATTGATGGCTATTTTATATCTCTAGATTTTTCAGGAAAGCTGGATCCCGATGATCGTAATTGGCAGAAATCACCCGATTTCGGAAGTACTAGTTTGACCCTAGTTTTATCAATATCAGGTTATAACGAACAATTCATACTGAAGAACTAGAGAAAAATCCTAGTGGATGTGACCGTAAATTTGTTAAACTGCACAGTGAAACCACAAAGCTAACTGTTTTCAAAATTTCTCGGCCATAAGGTTATCCTACAGCACTTTGTGAAAAAATCTGGATCAAAATGCGTGTACCATTGTCTCGTATATAGTGGAAACAACTGAAAACGCACATTTGGCATTTGCCATTTTGTGACGCTTCTCCATGCCTCCACTTAGCAATTAGGCCCCTCTTTCCCACATTTTTTAACAGGAAGCACACTATCTTCACAACGAGAAGCCACACTATATACGTACGGAAAATTTAAAGGCGATGTTTCCCCTACTGTACTACCATGGGTGTATTTTTGCCAATCAGTGCTTTTCATGAAAGCTCAGAAAACTCAATTTGGAACCTCAAATTAGGCGATGAATCCAGACTAAGCACGGTCGACCGTTTCCTTTTGCCTAGTGCTAGACAGTTTTCACAAAAGTTAATACTCGAAATTGCTTTGTGAAAATTAACTACTATGTAGGAACCGCTGGGCAATAACATAAAAATCATGACTAAACAGTATATACTTGAAAAACTCATAAACATACTAGTGTTTGCTATTAGACTGAAGTCTAAACACAGAAACTTGTTTTGTTATTATGCTGTTCACATAGGGTTTGGATTGTAGACTAATTTAAACTACAAAAGAAAATCTTTTATTTCAAATTTCACCATGCAGATGTCCAAAAGTTGCGAAACTAGAACCTATATTCCGGCAAAATTTAAATTTAATGGTCAAATTTTGAAGATACACCGGATTCGTACAAAATGTCCGCTAACGGGAAACTAGCCTATCGAATATAGCGTTTTTTGCGACTTCTGCAACGTGGAACGAACAGAGATAGCTCAGTGGGTATAGCCTCTGTTCGCGGGTGCAAAGGCAAAAGGTCGTGGGTACGAATTCCAGCGCAGCGTTGCTTTTCGGACAGCTCTTTTGTCACATCCTTTCGTCTTTCGTCGTCAAGCACCTGCCGCTAGGCCCAAATGAAAAAATATCTTATATGACAATACATAATATAATACATAAAAACATATATTAATATAGTTATACATATAATCTACACATACGTATATACATATATATATTTATATGTGCAAATTTGTATTTATCATTCAGCGTGTAACTGGCATTCTTAGCCGGAACATGAACCTGGTCTTAATGCCAATACAGCAAAATACAACGAAGAATAAAAGAGTACCTGGTTTGTTGGTGGTCAACGAGGGGCGTATAGCGTTCTTTATCCGACTAAGTGGGTGTCTTTGTTTTAAAAGTTCATTGGGTACATCACCACTTCTCCGTGTGTCTACAAAAATGCTAAATTTCCCCAAGAAAATACGCGTGAAATTTTGGCATTATTTGAATAAATTGTAAATTGATGGCTATTTTAGATCTCTAGATTTTTCAGGAAAGCTGGATCCCGATGATCGTAATTGGCAGAAATCACCCGATTTCGGAAGTACTAGTTTGACCCTAGTTTTATCAATATCAGGTTATAACGAACAACTCATACTGAAGAACTAGAGAAAAATCCTAGTGGATGTGACCGTAAATTTGTTAAACTGCACAGTGAAACCACAAGGCTAACTGTTTTCAAAATTTCTCGGCCATAAGGTTATCCTACAGCACTTTGTGAAAAAATCAGGATCAAAATGCGTAACATTGTCTCGTATATATAGTGGAAACAACTGAAAACGCACATTTGCCTTCTGCCACTTTCTTACGCTTCTCCATGCCTCCACTTAACAATTAGGCCCCTCGTTCCCATATTTTTACCATGAAGCACACTATCTTCACAAGCAGAAGCCACACTATATTATGTACGGAAAATTTCCATGCGATGTTTCCCCTAATGTACTACCATGGGTGTATTTTTGCCAATCAGTGTCTTTCACAGGATCTCAGAAAACTCAATTTGGAACCTGAAATTAGGCGATGAATCCATACAAACCACGGTCGCCCGTTTTCTTTCGCCTCCGAATGTCTAGTGCTAGACAGTTTTACAAAAGGGAAATACTCGAAATTGGTTTTTAAAATTTAACTACTAAGTACTAACCGCTGGGCAATAACATAAAAATCAGGACTAAACAGTACTTGAAAAAGCATAAATATGCTAGTGTTTGCTATTAGACTGAAGTCTAAAGACAGAAATTTGTTTTGTTTTTATGCTGTTCACATAGGGTTTGGATTGTAGGCCAATTTAAACTACAAACGAAAATCTTTTATTTCAAATTTCACCATGCAGATATCCAAAAGTTGCGAAACCGGAACCTATGTATATTCAGGCAAAATATAGCAAAATACAAAATTCATCCAACAACCGTAACCCGAATTTTGCAAGAACATGGATTCCACTTTACTCCCTATTATTGTACAAATATATTACAATATATATTTATACAATATGCACATATATTTACACAAAAATTTGTATAAAGCTTACACAAAAATTTGTATAAAGCTTACACAAAAATTTGTATAAAGCTTACACAAAAAGTTGTATAAAGCCTCATAACATATTCAAATAAATTAGAGACTACCGCCACGTTGCTCCAGGGCACTCACCCGTAACACGGCTGAAGGCAAACAGCGTTTCCGTATCGGACCTGGTGGCATCCTTTCCAGACTACTTGTGTCTATCACTTGCAACTATCACTGCAAATGATACAAAACGCAAGATCAACACCACCGTCCCAAGATACCCTTGGGGACTTATAATACTAAAAAATAGATATTAAATGACACTATATAATTACAGGTACATCGCAAAAAATATATATAAACTTTTAAAAATTTAGACTTTTGTGTACGTTGTACTACTACGACAAAACAAAAGCTACAACATAGACAAAACGGGGACATGACATCAAACGATGACACGCTTAAAACTACATGACACAAAACAGACTAGACAGAAATTAGCATTCAAAAACTACATATATATGTCATAGCATTTAGTAGTCGTACAACCAACGTTATAAACACGGACATTATTAGTAAAATGCAACTCTTGTCATTGCAGATATAATACAGTATACAGAACTCGCCAAAAATTACTGCCAATTGCTCGACGCTCGCTCAAAAGAAATTTTGTTCCAAAAATAGTATTTTATTATTAATTTTAATTTCTTTCAAAATCTTGAGTGAGTCACTGTCTAGATTTTTTCCTGGCGAGTACTATAGCTTTTTGGCTTCAGTCGTTATAGACGATGCTGCACTCTACATAAGGAGATCCAGAGAGCAGTATAATTACACACATCAAATTTCAGCTCACACATCCTGGCAAACTCCACAGTCTCGTTGTCATTACGCTTGTATTCAAGTTTTAACGCATTATGAAACGAAAATTCCCACTTTATATATACATTTATACATGCGCCATGTTCACGCACAGTTTGGTAAAAAAAATTAGCGCACAGTTGGGCTAAAATTTACGGCAAGTGATTGAAAGAAACCCGTTTTTATTTTCTGGCTGAATTCAACAACATTAACAAAGTCATTGTCTACAACATTAGAGATCGCACCGGGTTGACCTGATAACCGGCTATTAAAAATTGGAATGCTTACTAGTAGCTAGGATGTGTGGATGTTTTCAGCCAGAGCTTTATCGTACTAAGCCCGTGACTCCACATCGTTCAGAATATTTACCTACGTCGAATATTTACCATTTCACCATAGCAGACACGGTTCATTATTCAATGCGCTTAGTCAAAGCCAAACAATATTAAGGAGCCTTACTCGAATCCGTCCTGAAATCATATAACTATCAACCCGGGTGCTGTTCCTAGTCCACATCCAAAAAAGTTGGACTGATTTTGAATCCCCTAAAAGACCAATAAAATCTCAATTTTTTTTTGTAAAACTATACAATTTCTATAGTCGACACTAGGTAAGGTGCTTTAGGTGCTTTGGCATTCCGTATCCATGAGCGAAAAAAATTATGTAATTTAGAATTAACAGCGATTGAACTATAAACTAAAACAACTGAACTTTGGTGACTTCGTTGCACTGCAAAGCAAATACTATCAGCAGCATATTATTATGATATTAATGGAGACATAATTCAAAATGCTACAGTACCCGTAAAAATGCCTGTCACTCGCTCGAGAATCGCTCAAAATAAATTTGTTCTAAAAATAGAATTTACTATTAATTTAAATAGTTTCGAAATCCCGAGCGAGCCACTCGTTCACTCGAAATGTGACAGGTCACTTCTGGCGCGTTCTGTAGTATAATTATTATTATTATAAATGTTAACAATTTGTGAGGCAGTTATTTTTATACGAGATCAATTTATTATTGTTGTATTTATTAGATGCCTGAATTAATGGCTCTCAACACGATCTGATCCTCATTTCCATTTCAATTCGCCCCAATTTTAAACTGTTACAATTTCTAGTTCAAATCCGTCCATTCTTTCCTCATACATACCGAAATGTTTACATTAGGGCGTTTTTTATTGCTTTATGAAAATTCGACTGCCGAAAGTTTGGCCAATAATGCTCACAAAGTCTTAGCATAACCTACATAATACCGTATATATATAGTTCCCGCATTGAGATGTATACAAACAAAAACGTATAACATAATTTGTTATGCTTGTGCCGAAGAATAAACAACCTAGAAAAAGCAATTATTTTTTGGTGAAATCATCAAAAACCTGCCTTTCGACATAAATCGCTAACACTACAACACAGCGATCGACCGCAGCTAATGCGGCAATACATAGCTCGAAACATGGAAAAGCTTTGACCAATTTTGAAGTTCCTATAAACAAAACAAACACGCTCAAATTATACTTGAGAAAACTTCCATGATACATTGTAGCTCATTGTCCATTAAACAATAATTATTATTATGCTATCACAGAGACACATCACCCGAAAATTATTTTTGGTTACGGCCAACAATATGTGAAGACCAACGGCTGCGGCAGCGTCATTCACATAAACTGTAGTTATAGCCTCGATGGTCGCGATTGTCCACACACGACACAAGACTACAAGCGATCGTAGCAGGTTTTCACATTATTTCTGACCGTACCAGCACCCACTAATCATATACGTAGAACAATAAATTTTTACAAGTCCCAACTAAACAAATGATGCTTTACCAGCATATCGCGGACTCCTTCTCTCAGCGGCTTACTCAGCGCTGCAGCTGCCGGTCCACCAGCGTTGTTGCTATTTTCGATGTTCGTTGATTCGGCTAGTGGTCCTTTTCCGGCAAGCAGCTCCCAATCCGGATTAAGATTGAACGCAAACTGTGCCAAAATACGGAGCTCACATTTGATTTGAACCCAGCCCGGACTTCGTATATACGACCATCGATGATACCATTTCTTCACAACTGTTGCACACGAGCAAAATAGTTCAAACCACAAATGGAGAACCTGCTCGTCCAGACCCAAACACAGCAACGATCGAAACTTGACGTCCATCTGAGCGTGCCGAGCGTCGTGAGCAAAATTAATTCGCTGGACCGCCTTATAGAGCAGCTCTTCGGGTGTAAGCACTTTTCCGTCCTCATCCAGTCGGAATGTCCTACAAAGTACCAGTCGTGAATACACGGAGTCGAAATCTTTCGCTACCTCGTTCCGTGCAACGTCTTCGATAAACAGCCACGGATGCACCGGTCCGCCAATGATCGCCGATCGTTTGATACCATGATCAAAGATTGCCTTTACCGCTGGAGCAAGCACGCCTCGGATCAGATCGTTAATAACCTCGTTTACTGCATCATCGCCTAGTGCAGAATATGATTTTGATCGTTCATCGAGGAGTTCCACAAATTTAGCCGGAAACCATCCGCGTGCCGTTCCGCTAGCATTCTCGCCAATCCAACAATGTTCATCGCGCTGACTAATAATTGTAATGACGTCATTTTTCTTAAACGCCAATTCATCATCGTCAGCTGCTTCGAAGTCCAAAAGAGCCCTAGCTCGGCGACATCTTCCCGCATGGACGGCTAGAAAATTTTCATGATCGCGCGCGTGCGATTCTAGTGAATAGTCGGCGGTTAGCACAATTTTATTACTGCCACGTCCGCCGTGTGGAGCAGGAGAGTTTCCCGAGGTCTCATCCGCATTTCCGCTGGTATTACTGCTGGTTGTACTTTGCAGTCGTCCGGTAAAGCCATTCTCCGCCCTTCTCGCAGCGCCAACATTAACGGGTACTATAGACATAAAATGTCGAGCTACTTTCAAAATTGAATCCTTCAAATCGACTAAAATTTCGGTTTGCCGTATATTTTTCTGTCGAATGTCGTCAGTGCTATCCCATGACGTTGTTGACGATTCGCCTGCGCGAAAAATTGCAGACACAATTGACTGCGATCGTCGAAGCTTGCGTCGATGTACGGTTTGCTTTGGAAGATTTGTTTGATCAGCAGCTTCGGGGTTGATGAGCATTCCAGCATCGGCTAGCAAATACGCCAAATGCTTCTTTCGTTGCGAGTGGATCATTGCTTCCGACAATAATCCAGTGGTCGCATTGTTGTTGTTGCTGGTTTTAGACGACAATAGCTTTGAACATGTTTCCAATAAGTAATCGGCATCTTCAATCGACCCTGGCAAATCTGATAGAAGATTGAATAGAGCTGCCGAGTTTTCGGTTGCCAAAATGTCAAGCTCCCGAATTTTAAGCATCCCCAGCGTAAACTCAAACAGAGCTACGGAGCCTTCGTACAAAAACACATCCCATAGCCGAACCAAGATTTTCATATTAACAACGGACGAAAACAGTGTCAAAAACCAATGAAGCGATATTAGCGAAAGCTCAATGTCGTGCTCGGCCAGCTTTGTTGAAATTGGAGGCAAAATAGTTGCCATCAACTGAGCGAGCACTTTTTGATCCGCCTGTACTCCGATCAGCGAGTTGCAATAGTACGATGCTGGAAGAACATCTTCGATAAGTGAAGCCGTCATCCAAAATGAGCTTTCCTCGCTATCCATAACCAAAAGCAGGCAACAAACGATTACACCCATGCCTTGACAGTAGCCAATATCCGGAAATAGGTAGGCGATTGCTCTTAAAATTCGTCTCAGTCGAGGAATACCAGCACTAGACACAGTCATAAAGCAAGCGTTCGAGGGCATTGTGCGCAAGAGATCTTTCTCGATTTGCTTGGCTGCAGGCAGCCGACCTTCCGTCGCAGCACCAGCAGCCGCTTTGGTAATTTCTTTGTACGAAAAATTAGCTGCCCGTCTCTTAAGCACCGCACCACACAGCCTAGGCCAAATAAATGGCCTCAGTGAGTGTGGCACACCTTGAGACCGTATCATACCAGCGAGCTTTTCCGACCGCGGCAACAGGGGTTCGACCCGAGCCCACGTCAACTCTTCCACAACTTGATTATGCGTAAATTCTAGATGAGCAATCCAGGCTAGCCTATGACTCGGGTCCTCCACAAACGGAATCGACAATATTTTCGACGATCTTTCTTCAGGACCATCCTCGGCTTCAACTTTAAATCCGAATTCGTCAAAACGATACTCGGGCTGACCAGCACTTGCCTCAATTCGTTGTATCGTCGCTAGCATGTCATGAGGACACATCGCCGCGGGCAGGGCCGAAAACGGGCCACCGGGAAACGCTGAATGCCGAGCGCCTGCCATAAACGTGGTCGCTGATATTGGTAAACTATCTTCTCGCGCCGAACCACAACCACCGCTGCCAGTCTTGAGCCGGCTTTTGCGTTTGTGTTTACTATCGTCATCGTCACTATCGGCGTCCGACGAAATGCCCAGCGTCTCAGCGTGTTTTCCTTCTTTGCCTCCTTTGTATTTGAAATGACTTTTAATAGACGATTTTGAAGACATTTAGTATAATAATAATAAATTAAGATAGCTATATATATATATTAAATATAATGGCTTGGACTAAAATAAATCTACAGAAAAATATCATATGAATTAGATCCGAATCTGCTTCGGTAGCTAATACAAGGCAGCTTAGATGTCATAGATTACATACATTACGTGCCAGAAATGAATGTTGTTCGCGCGATATTCGGCCGCTGTTAGCTTTCTGCTTGCAACACACCGTAACACTGCTGAGTCAATGTTCGTTCGCTCGTTCGAAAGTAGACACTCATTTCTGGTGCGTTCTGTACTATTAGCAACAATTTTACGCCGTTTGAAAATAAGGTGTCGAAATCAGAAAAATATAACGCGTACAGTGGATAACTATAGCAAGTGGAAACTATTATCGAAAACATCAGCGACATCCCAAATATACCATAGGTTGCTTTAATGCAATGCGGAATTACAGTAATAATTGCTAGAAAAGCGCGTTATCTTGAGTTAAATAAAGCCCAATTATTATAATGTAATAAACATCTGGGTGTTCGATAGGGTAACAATTTGTGGGAGAAGGCACAAACCGAGGGAAGGCCGGATAGAGAGGCGCACGAAAATGGGACTGCACCCGGCTCAATATCACCGCTATTTCGTCAAAAAACTTTGTGGATGAACAATGAACCGGGAAAAAACCTAGCCGCGAACCAGTGGCTGTCCAACTATAGGTGTTGCCCTCGCCTCCCTCCCTCCACTAGCGAGATGTTAGAACATTGGTTTCATAAACAACGGCACTATTAGAAACAGGACAAATCAAAAATTAAAAAGTATGAGAGTTTCAGTAATGGCTTCGATACTGGTTTGTCAAATGTATAATAGGGTACAAACATACGATATTATAAAGATTTTTGAGCTTTCTCTGTGAAACTGGCTAGTCCAAAGTGGGGGCGGGCGAGGAAGGCACTCCGGAATTTTCGGCTGCCCCCCTCCGGCAAACCGAAGGTACCCCCCCGGCTCAAAGCATAAAACGTGTGTTGTGACATATAGCCGGTAGTCGTATTTGAGGTATAGCCGACAACCCCGCGGCAACTAGTTTCTCGTGCCCGAACACCCCCAAAACTTTTCAGCCGCCCAGGACATCTGAACAAATTTTCGAACCTTGGGTCGATGACCATAAGGGCGCCATACCTCAGTACCCAAACAAAACGGGTCGCAGAGCAAAACCAACACCGGCAACGAATTTTTCATGCCCGAAAACCCCAAAATCTTTTCAGCCGCCCACGAACCACGAGGGTGCCATACCTCAAACGACATACCTCCAAAACAGGAGCCTTAATCGAAAACAAAAAGAGGCATCGACATTTATCATTTTAATATGATAAAAAAACCACCCAAAGAAAAAATTCGAAAGTTAAGATAAAAATAACCTTGCTTCCGTGAAGGGTATTAAAATGGTGTAGAAAAACCCTTATTTTGACCTCTGAACCCGAACTATGGGGGCGCCATTCCCCGTACCTATAGAACCAGGTATTTTTTCAAAACGCACCCTGGATCCAGACCTTAAACGCTGGGCCCAGATTTATAATTTTTGGCTTGAGAATTTCAGCAAATTTTTACACAATAAAGAAACGTGATTACATAGCTACACCAAAATTACACCTCCTCCATTTGCAAAAAAATGCCCCAAATTTCATGAATGCCTTTGTCAGGTGCAAAAAATATGTGGTTTGTGGAGCTCCAGCACGCTGACTACATTTTGTATATATTTTTAGACTGTATTAATCTGCTTATTAAGTACGTTGATATTTATGTTATGAAGAGATTTCGTATTACGCCTGATCCAAGGCAACCGCAAACGTAATAAAATTTATTAGCAAAACCCAGTATCTCCAAATCTAAATCTGACCTGGGTCCAGCTAAAATTTTTTGGGTCCACGTAAAAATATTTGGGTCAAGACCCACCTGTGGACCCAAAAAAACCTTGGATGGAACCATGGGTCGCAAAGCAAAATCAGCACCGTCAATGAGTTTCCCATTCCCGAAAACCTCCAAGTCAAACTTTTCAAGCGCCCAAGACATCAGAACAAATTTTCGATTTCGATTTTCGAACCTCAAAGCCCATAACTTCAGAACCGGAGCCTTGATCGAAAAACAAAAAAGAGGCATCGGCATTTATCATTTTACTGTGAAATAAAACCAAGCAGAGAAAAAATTCAAAAATTAAGATAAAAATAACCTTGCTTCCCTGAAAGATATATACTAAAATTGGGTAAAAAAACTCACATTTTGACCTTTGACCCCAAGACCAGACATCAAATCAAAAAACGCTCGGGAATGTACAACCTAATGCCTTGTAAACCGACTATGCCCCATCGAATAAGCCCAAGATCATGAAAATCGGTTAAGTCGTTGTCCAGTTATGGCCGATCGCACACAGATGAAATTTAAAAGATTTCACCCCTGCAACACACAGTTCCAATGCGTTACACTACGATCTGAAGAACAAATGTTACTATGATTATAAAGGCAGTTACGGGTAATTGCTCACGGATTAAACATCCTAGTCTTTTAGGATTGGTTTGTCAACGTTATGCGGGATACACTGATTCTGGAAGCCACCAGTCTTTGAATTGTATAAACTTTGCAAATCAAGGAAGCCAATCGCTGGACATAAAACCTAATAATGACAGTGAATGTAATCTGAATATAAATAAACTACATGGATTTTTAGGTAAAGCTGACTGGATTTGAGTTAGAAGAACCTGCAATGGGCCGCTTAGATGTCGACCTGACCTGTAATACGTCCTCAATTAACTACCCATCTAATCTAATCTGGTATGATGAGTGCCTAGTTTGTTGAAAAGTACGACACTCTTCAGCTTATGCACCGTTAACCTACAGGTACGACGCGGTGCATTTAGCATGATCTCAGATGTCGACCTGACTAGTAATACGTCCTCAATTAACTAGCATCAAATCTAATCTGGTACGATGAGTGCTTAGTTTGTTGAAAAGTACGACACTCTTCAGCTTATGCACCGTTAACCTACAGGTACGACGCGGTGCATTGCCGGAACCGCAACCGGAACACGATTTTCGCCGGAACCGGAACCGGAATTCCGGTTACTCCCTGCTACACATACGTTTGTTGCATGTTCATCTGTAGGAAACTTAAAATTATTGGTTTATATGATTCTAAGAGAAAATGATAGATAGAAGGTAATTTTCTGATCAGTGGTCTTAGACACTGTTTAGGCTAGCGTTGGACAAACAGTGCCCGTCAGTTAGATCATAATGATGATAACTTTCTAATCAGAATGCTATAAATGAGACACACTGTGATGCTGCTCACACAGTTTCAATAAATATAGTTCATTGCCAAGAAAGCAGTTTCTAGCTGCGTTGCAGCTAACGTTAGTTTAGTTCAATTTAGACTGATTTACCAAGTTTACAAGCGCACTGGCGGGTGCTTGACGCAATTTATGTTAGCCAAACATACCCTAAGTACTTTTGCGTAAGCCATACTCTGTACCGAGTTGGACCGGTTTAATTCAAACGTATCCCACAGACTTCTGGATGTGTAAAATAGCTGCTACAAGCATCGACCTGAATTTGATTTAACAAACTCCTGCAGGTTATCATGAAAAATTCCTGCTCAAATTATGTGCCCTAGTTACGTTTCACACGGCAAATTGATTAGTTAATCTTTTCTTTTGCTTGGTTGCATTGGAGCTTGATCATTGCATAATATATATTACATATGTTTGGATTACAGATGAAGCAAAAACGTGGGAAATTTCAAACAAAATTTTTAAACAGGAATTCCGGTTCCGGTATGGTTTTTGCCCTTTGCCGGAACCGCAACCGGAACACGATTTTCGCCGGAACCGGAATTCCGGTTATTCCCTGCTAATCTGGTATGATGAGTGCCTAGTTTGTTGAAAAGTACGACACTCTTCAGCTCATGCGCCGTTAACCTACAGGTACGACGCGGTGCATTTAGCATGATCTCAGATGTCGACCTGACTAGTAATACGTCCTCAATTAACTACCCATGTAATCTAATCTGGTATGATGAGTGCTTAGTTTGTTGAAAAGTACGACACTCTCCGGCTTATGCACCGTTAACCTACAGGTACGACGCGGTGCATTTAGCATGATTTCAGATGTCGACCTGACTAGTAATACGTCCTCAATTAACTACCCATCTAATCTAATCTGGTATGATGAGTGCTTAGTTTGTCGAAAAGTACGACACTCTTCAGCTTATGCACCGTTAACCTACACGTACGACGCGGTGCATTTAGCATAATCTCACTTCGTTTCGACTGAAATAATAAAACTTTATTCCAATTCTAATAACTATTTTTCTAAATAATCCTAACAATATTTCAGTATGTAGCCTATACAGGATTAAAAGCTCTTGCTAATTAGTTCTCTGAGTTGTTTAGGGGAACTTACTATTACTGTAATTAACAGTAATACAGTTATGATATTTTCTGACACTCTTCGGCTTATGCACATTCAGGCTAATAGTACGTTGCTGTGCCTTTCGCAATGTACATCACGGGAGAGATATTTTGTCCTCTCCTATATTGAATAAGGATATTTTCTCCCCTAAATTTTATTTGTGGCTTTTTCTGTCAATGATTTCATGGTGGAGGTGGATATTGTCCACAATAACTCGCACATTCACCTCTATGTCAACTATGAAATACAGGAAGACAGAGCGAAACGCACCGCGACATTCTTTTAGGCTGGATATGCTTCAACTAGAAAATCACATTCACTTCAGCAAAATATGAGCAAATCAATAATACTAAATTTCAAATTTTGATAGGTAACAATTTAGGAAAATAAAATCAAAATAAAACTGAAATAAGGAACAAAATTATCTGAAATGTGCATTTGATAAAACTAGATTTTACAAGGGCCAACCAGACCCGAAATACAAGTAAACGGACATATCTCGATAACCAATGGATGTGAACTGGTAATGTTGGGCTCATTATTGTAGCTTGTCGCTGAGTGTCGCGGCGCTTTGTTGAGAGATGCAATGTTCTAGGATCTACCTAAGGATTAAGATGTGCCCATGAGAACCAAAATAGTGTTCAGTCGTAACGGCACAATTGTTGAACCAATATGGATAGCATGTTTATCTTTTAGCCGCTGCATGGAGTGGGTTGTTTACACAATATTACAGAAAAGCACATCTTATACAAATTAGGTTTATCGCAAAATGTACTGCGAGTGACGAAGGGTTAGGTTGTACCATATACGTAGGATTCAAACATGTCGCTAGTTAGTATCCGACTAAACCTTTCGATGTAGAGTGTCTGATTAGATAATCGGGTCGCCGCAATTTATTTACTCTATAGAGACGCTGTGCGATTCACTTATATGTCAAATTATGAAAAAGATAATGTCAATTAACGGGAAGACAACATACCGGCAACTCCATCAGTCACCATGCGCTGTAAATGCTCGAAAAACACTACATTAACATACTATTACAATGCCCCTAATTAACCGGGGTTACAGTTTATCCCCGGTTAGCTTGGGGAAAATTTCCAAATGTATATTAGGGTTGGAGCTGTGGCAGCTGAAAGCTAATAGGTATAATTTTGATGCTGTGGAGAGGCCAGAAGAACGAGTGAAAAACTTCTAAACAATTTCTGTACGAGCAAAAGCTAAACGCGTTAACATTTGGAATTTGACAGTCCGACCAATTTCCTGAACACAAACATGCAACAGAATCTAAACCCTCGGCTAGAGTGGAATCAAACCAATAACCTTCTATTTTTGGCCTCGTAAGCTAGAAACCTGAGCGGGCTCAGATATTTCGCACCACTTCAACAGCAAGAAAGCAAGACAGCGAATAGCATGCTGACAAGACTAGCTAGGTATCCGATTCCACAAAATCAAAATTATAAGTAATACTACATAAAACAATAAGTTCGGTGTATGCAACTAGTCTGATCGAAATCCAAAACAAGACTAACTGAACTTAAAACTAAAACTTAAGCCTAGGTTAGCTAATACATAAAACGACCTTTATGCAAATTAGTTTGAGAAAAGAACCAAAATTTATAAAATTTTAAATTTTAGGAAAACTGAAAACTAGGGACCTATATAATAGTTGATTTTGTGAAAAAGAATTTTTAAAACCAAAATTTGTGAAAATTAGGCCCTGGGACCCCTGGTACCTATCAAAACCCCCATATTACCATAATTTAACAAAAATTCTGAATGATTATATACAGTAGCTACGTAATTCAAATGGTTGAAATATATTAGGGTGAAAAATGAAGAACAAAAATTCAACTGAAATTCATTTGCAATTAGTTTGTAATTAAAGAGGATTGCCCAAACAAAGCTGAAATAAGTAACATCTTAAGATTAAACAAACCAGCTTAATGTAAAGGTTCGGTGGCCTGCTACTTTAGGTTGGTTATAACAATGTTCATAAGAACCTTAGCGTAGGCTAAATATGAGGCACTTAGGCTTGGCTTAGCATATCGAGGACCACACATGATGTATATCACTTGCGCCAATCATGATGACGTTGGTTTGTAGAAAGCTGGAATACAACTTGTGCCCCTCAATTTAGACTTGGCCAAAGTGAAAGCAGTAATATGGGTTTATATAATTAGTAATGACGTTCAGCGGTTGCGCTGGGCTTTTGCCAAGGTGGGACCCCGAGGTTGCATATAGCTCCAAGTTCAGGAAATAAATAAGGGAAATATTTTATATACATATTTGTATAATACATTGGTATCATACATGCTCAGAGGAGGACAAGGGGATTATCCGCCAGGGAGACAAATCATTGAACATATATACACTGCTAGAAACGAACACAAGACACTGATTTGATTTTCTGATTTTACTTTGAATTATATACAAAGAAGCAATAGGACCGTCTTGGGGTTTAAAACAGGTTGTCGGACCTAGATAGAAGCATGTATGGACAAGGATGCTTTACGGCAATGGGTCGTCAGAAAGTTACCGTCAAAGTATTGAGGTGCAAAAACATAATAGGAAACACTATTTCGACTTATGAGCAATGTCACCGAGGCATCATACCTAATCAGGACACCATTTCAAATCAATACCCGTTATTTCAGAGTTTAGCCTTAAAATTTATGCTTAGAAATTTTCCCTTTTATATCGATCAGTCAGAACGTTTAACGAAATCGTCAGGGACTGAGTGGAGGGCACCCAATAGATCATTGAAAAGCTCTGAATGCAACAATTTTCAATCTGACAAAATGCATGGCAAATAATACGGACGCAGAACGTATGAACATAACAGTGTATGGTACAACATGTCACACCGCATAGCAGCATGCGGTATCCATTTTAGTTATCCTCTTTTCCTAAGATTTTTTACCTTGATCCCATCCTGGCTTAGTCTGGAAGATGACGAGATATATTCCTAGTACCCTAGCACCATATGAGCTGTGTAGCACCAGCGAGCCCTAAATTCTTACAGCGGAAAGCCTGACCAGTAATGCATGATATATATCCCTTATGTCTTTTTTGCCGGTTGGCTCAATTTAGCGTTGGCTTTAATCGTTCGATTTGCCCTAAATTATGAGCCTCCTCAGGGCTGCCAAATTTAAGACCCAAAGATGGACGGTGCAGCATTAGTTTATAGGTTAAAGCGCCGCTCTAGTTAGATGCTCCGCCGCGACAAAGATTGGGAGGGGAGACGGTTATAAATTTATATGAAATTTTTATGTCTAATGCAAGAGTAAACTTAAGATGCACCCCAACCTTCCTCTTTTGACACCATGTACAAAACGTTGTTAGAGAACAAAACCCGGATTTTAATAGCCGTTTCCGATTTCGACATTTTTCTGTTCCATAACTTCATTAGCGAATGCAATTCGGCCCCTGTACTTTAACACCAATGTGTTCGCGAACAATTTCAAATTATAATGTCTGAAATGTGAAACAGGCTAATTTCTATGCTTCAATGCACAAATGAAGTTTGTGTTCAGTGAACAACCGAATAGCAATTGCTTTTGACAAAAGAGGATGTAAGAGGCTCAGATTAAGTTTACTCATGCATAAATACATGCTTATAGACGTGTGAATCCATAAATATAGTGTATTTGTATATGCAGTGCTGGGAGAATTGGTTGCCAGAAATATCGTTTGCAGTGATATCTAAAATTAGCAATTTTTAGGTTCTGCCATGAAACTCCTCTTACAAGGTAGCAAAATAAAACGGTGTACCGGAAGTTCGACGTCTTTTGCACAACAGTAGTGACTAACAGCTTCTGGAGATTCGTAGCTTAACTATCACAGTTTAAATGACTACATCAGACACTCCCTCTTTAGACCATGTGTGTTCATATCGGTATATTCCTAATGTCGTCCATACCGATAAGCTCGGAAAAAGTTTTCCGGACCAGAATCGGTTAAACAAGAATATATTTCACTAAACTGCAAGAATAAGGATCTGAAATTGAATGAAGGTTTAAAGGAGTGAGCGATGCTACTTTAATTACAGCTTTGATTTCGTTGATAGCGCTACAATCTTGAACAGCTTATATAATGTTTTTAGAGAGCTGGGAAATATCGTTTTAAATTTCGGCGTAGCATTGCTCCGGTCTCTGTGAGACACGAACGATAATATCAGTGCAAATTGATATAGAGTTAATTTTGGCGTTTTTGGCACGCTTCGGCAGCATCAGTGCCAGCCTACCGGGAGACCACAGTAATCATTTTGAATACTAGACACGTACGTAACGCAAACGGGCTGGGGCCGAACACACCTCGTAAGTTCTATAGCCTGGTGGGTCTGACAGCAGCCATAAGGCCGTAAAATTGAGTGATGGGTAGAAACTTATTCTTCTAACTCTTTAACGCCCAAGCTGGTTTCTGTATTGAACAAGGTTTAACAAACTCAAGACAATGTCGCGGATGGTTGAGAACGGTGTATACAAGTTACCGAGATATGGCGCACCTGGATTCCTTAGGCAACCGGCATAGTAAGGAATTATCAGCGTGCGTGCAAACATACGTAACGTGGAATACTAGTTTCCACAATGCGTTGGGATATGCGATCTTACCTTCAGAGGGTTTAGAGGTGCTTGCATTAGTTATGCATTTGGCGCGCCTCCCTCAAACAACGTTTGAACTTGGCCAAAGAGATACAGTGAACTGTATCGGAATCATGGTTGTTCCATGGTCTGATGACCATACAGGTGAAAAAGTAAAAGAAAAGAATGGTGGAAGAGCTTCATGTCATGACCTCGTAGTAATCGGTGCGGGCGAGAAAACAGATCGTCTGGGTTGAGGATAGTGTCATGGTGCAGAATCTTGTAGGCGTTGACAAGACCAATCGTCTCTCTGCGACATTGAGGAGAGAGCATTGTCATTAGCGAGACGGAGACATCGGCGTTGGGTTTTCTCCAATTTGTCCATTCCTCCGGCATACTGAGGCGATCATATAACCGTAGCATACTCCGAAATAGGTCGCACAAGGCCTTTATATAGTGGAAAATGATGGACACCAGTGCCCGACGCATTACATCTATACGTTGATTTGCCTTAGAGATGATGCTATCCAAGTGTCTATTGAAATGCAAAGCATTGGAGACCATCACTTCCAAATCTCGAAAGCATTCTATTTCTTGGATAATACCGTGGGGTAATCGGTACTGTGTATGTATGACGGTATTAGGCTTGATTCAAAGAACATAGCATTAGATGATTTCAATTCCACTGGGCAACGGTGCCAATGTCGTTCTGCAAAACAGCACAGTCATCTGCTAAGGCTATGTGCCTGTACAGTTTTATATCATCGAAAAAGAGGGTTATAGAAGATATAATGTTATCGCAGATATCGTTCACGTAAATTATGAAACCGTTGGGACCACTAATAGTACCCTGTGGAATACCGCTGCGAGCTGGCATCCACCTGGTGAGTTCACCATTACTTCACCACTACTTTCTGACGACGTATGGTCAAAAAACTTTCGCACCATTTGAACAATCTGCCACGTATACCACAGTGTTCCATCTTCAGAAGAAGACGTCGGAGCGGTACAGAATCGAACGCTTTCCGAAAACGATAATAAACAGTGTCTTTCGAAGTGTCAGAACGTTCATCAAAATATTTGGTCCAATCTTCAATACATTTAAATAGGTTGGTTAAAACAGAGCGCCCTGCGATGAAGCCATGCTGATTGTTGTTGATAATGCCGTGTTCAATCAAAAAGGGTAAATGTGGCGCCATATTAACTTCTCCAGTATTTTAACAAGAATTGATGTAAGCGAAATCGGTCGCAATTCATCACACGAGGTCGTGTTTATTATCTTTGGTAACGGACTGACATTGAAATCTGTCCATGTCTGGGGGATAATCCCAATTGGCAGGTTTGGCATGAAAGGCTGAAAATATTCTTAATTTTACACGTGGTGTTACCTATGACATTCATTTGCCATTATTTAGAGTTGGACAGATTTCCTTCGCTGGTTGGTGAACAAATCGGCCTTATTAAGTAAAAAAATAATTTTTCACTAAATACTATTAGGTTATTATTACAGGTCGCTAGAATATTCAATTCTAATCCAGACATTATAGTATCACGAATTATAGTTTAGAATAGAAATAAAATTGGTTTGTTAAATTTGTAATATTTTAATGTTTTCTGCCTTAAGGAATGATATAGCTAGTTGTTAAGTAATTTAAGGCTTTGGGTACGCTATCCACCCCAAAATTATTAATTTTTGCTCAAAAATCTTCAAAAATTACAATCTTACTTACTATATTACTCCTACACCGGTACAAAAATTAATAATTATTGCATACTGATACAAATTTGCTATATTGTGTGATTATAGTTTCAAAATCAGTGTTGATTTTGTCCGACTTCCGGCATTTGAACACTCCTAGTTTAGTACTAACACTAATACTTCAGATTTATTTTAGATTTTTACGCTTTGTGACATATATCGATTATGGTTATTCATGCTTGAATTTAGTCATGGGTGAATGACATCCAATGCCCGTGATAGTTTTAGTTTGCGCGGCGTCGTTATCTGAATTGGATCTCTTCACGGCACACCACCAAAGCATCGGCGCCTTATAACTCACCTAGTGTTTAATGTCCTAGTGTTAGGACGTTGTTTAATTAAACGGTTCTATTTTTATTGTCGATCATAGGTGTTTCCGATTTATCGGCGCAGAGATGGTAGATGGTTTCGGCCCTGAAGTGGTCTGATAACTGAGGCATAAGTCAGCCGGTTAATTCTTAAAAATTGTAGAAATCCAATTTTTCAAATCTATGCCAGCTTCATTATTGCTAAAATTTGCCCTAATCTTAACACACTTGCTTAATTTCCCATCTTTGTCACTATTTTCGTGAAAATTTTTTAGGTTTTTATATCGATTTAAGCTATCTGTGTCCGTTAAGGGAGATTTAACGCGTCAAACTGAATGCTAGGTTCATTAATAGCGATAAAAATTGATCGAACCGATCTTGATCTGTGAAAGACTTGTACAATACCTGCTTCCAAACGACGATTATTTACCGATGTGGAGTCGCTTGTTAACAATTACTTACGCGATGGGACGATCTTTCGTCAACCGTTACTTACCCGGTGTGTACAGTCGTTAGTTTGCGATGGCTTACCCGATGGGTGGCTTCGCAACATCACTCGTTGCTATATACGAAACAGACTGATGTGTGGAACGCTTATATTGTGTATGCATCATCAGACAATATTAGCAAGTAGATCTTGTCAGTACCTTCGATACAATTTCACACGAAAATTTAACGATGCCAACACCACTGGACATAGAGGTATCTCGGACAGTCCTAACTGATGAATGTCGTTGATAGCGCCACAATGAATTGGTTATTTCGGGAACTGTTATTTTTAAGTTTTTACTTATATATAAAGATTAAGCAATTAGCTGCTCTATTTTATATTTAGCTTAGGCAACAAAACCTTTGTAAGTGTACAGTTTGTCCTGCCAAAACTGTATTTTTCTGTCCCCAACGATTAGAGGTGCCATAACCCGTCTTATTTGAGATCTTCACTGATGACGATTTAATGATTGCTCGACCGTGACTAGCATAGGCTCTCGTTGGCAGCGTTTCCAGTTCTCTGTGAATGACGGTTCCGCCCGCGTCAGCACTGCCCTACCAAACATTTTCGTCGTTAAATTTAATATCTCTGCCATCCTACTCTATGCCTATTATCCTACCTACAATACTATAGTGATCTGGTGTCAAGGGTAGTTTGAAAAGTTTCTAGGTTTACGGCTAAAACTAACCTGACTTGAAGTTAAACTTGCTGTCTCTCTGTGTTCTGCAATTTATAACGTCATTTATCTAACATCATTCATTAAATATATAGTTAATATTTTTGGTTCATTTATTTCAGATTTTATTAAAAACTTGGCTGTTGTTCTGGGTTAAAATAGGTTTTATTAAACTTTGGTTGTTACGTTGATTTAAAACTAAATATATATATGTAAAATAGTAACTATACAGCAACATACACTCGGATGCTATATTTTCGAGTTCTCAGTTATTGGTTTCGCAATAGTGTCGCAGATACAATACTGTCGTGGTCTAGACTGTTAACATGACTTCAAATGGTTCAGCTGATTGTTTGAAATGTGATACTACAGATACGCATGAGGAAAGCTCTGCTTCAACTGAAAAAGTACACAATTTTTAATGTTTAACCTCTTGAGCGTGTCACATTGTGTTTGACGTTATTCTATATGTGCAATATATTTTCTATATACATACCTGGCTAGTCCAAACCTCAAAAATTATAGCCGGGTGCTCCCCGGCTCAAAACCCCTGCTGTGAAAAATAAACGTCTAAACGCGACAAAATCCGGCTAAAAAATTGGCCTCCCGGCAAAATGCGACACCCCCCACCGGCAGGTTACCCGAATTTTGGGGGGGTGGTACCTCCGTTTTGCCGGGGGTCCCCGCCCCCACGTTGGACTAGTCGGCATAGCAATGCATTACGTTGTTCAGGTTCGGCGTTTACACTATCACCCGAAAAAGTGCTAAGGGGATTATATCGGACGGGGTCATATATATTCTCTGTTAAAATCTTTTTGGCATGTCCACAGTGGGGGAACCCCACTTTCCCCATGTTCGTGATTTTCCCCATGTACTTCCCCCACCAGGCCGAAACCGCCATGTTCAACTAAATCCAAAAATGTTTTTGTGTCTGAAAATTTATGTTTTTTGTTTGCAAATTCTATATTTAACATATTTTATACCACTATTTTATATTAAATTATAAATTATATATACCACAATTTATAATGCTGAAATATCGTTTTAGCTTGAAAATACATTCATGGTTGTAAAACTACATGAACATATGCAAATATTTAGTATTGTTAAGAAAAATTTATTCTCCCCACTCTGAAATTTCCCCCGAGAATGAACATGGGCCCCCCAAAGCCCTTCCCTACTATTCGGAGGACTGTGGACAGGCCAGCCTGGTTTGTGGAAATGTCAGTTTTGGAACATGGCATTGCTGTGTGTATATACTATTTTTGGGCAGTGATGGTTTTATTAAGGGTCATAATTACTTGATCAAACCACCTCTCACTAGCCCACACCATATTTATTATTTCTGTGTGCTCCGGAGAATAAGTCAAAATCGAATATTAACAATTTTCAAGCGTAGGGTGAGGTCGAACATGGGTGATTATAGCGAGGCAGAGGACATCTCCCAAACCGTCCCATATTATGGACGCCAGTCAAAGTGTGAAAACTATTTAGTTGCGAATGGTTAAATTACTCGGAATAGTGTTATTTATGTCTTCAACCTCGTTTAGCTTCTTAGCTAATCAATGGGCGGCGGTTTTGCAATGCGCTTCTGGTTTAGGTACGACTGATTAAATTATGCAGAACAGGTATGCAGTGTTTTCGATCTGTGCTATGATGTGTATTGGTGCAAAATATAATGATAGGTGAGGTTGGACATGGCTCCTATTACAAATATTTTTATTTTATGAATTCAATTATGTTTATTTTGTGCGTATATACCGTGAACGCTATATTGGTTTAAAAGAGTGAAATTTGTTTAACTAAACAGTGAAGTAGTTGGTACCGATTTATTTATGCTGGTCTGGTTCAGCGACGCTGCGGGGCCATACGCGGTCATATCCAAGTCAGAATGCGCTCTAAAACTAGTATCTCGCTAGCGAGGGTGAAACAGAGTGTTCGTGGTTTCATCACGTGGTCATTTTGCGTAATCACTTGTCTAAGGCTTTCTGTTTGCTGTATTACACGAAATCTTCTGTAACCCTCAATCCATTGAAAACCTTAAAACCTCGTCGACCCTAAGCCCATCCATCGAAAACAACTGAAAATGAACGATGTATTCTGCTTGCGATAGATATATACATAACCAAACAAATGAAATCTAACATTTCAGAAATCGGGTTCATCAATTATAAAACCCTCGAAACCCCATGCAAACGTATAATATTGTTAAGTCGCACTCTAGATATCAAAACCACCGTATTCAGTGTGCTTGATAACCTAGCTTCTCCAATGCGGCGGCGCCCCCCCCCCCCCGGTCTGGCCCGGCTCCTCATTTTGCCTGTCCCCGGAAAATTTTGGGCCCCCACTTCGATCTTTAGCCCCAAACTGCTCGAAAAACGTCATGTTTTACATTTTTCACTTTTTTGATTTTCATCCCCAAAAGTGCTCGAAAAACGTTCTTTTTTACAGATGTCCTTCATTTTGTGCCCCACTGGTTTGTGAGGTTAAATGGAGAAGCCAAAGAACCCAATAAACATTCGTTGTAAGGTAAAATACGCAATAACTTGCCGAAATTTGAAAAATGAGTCGACGAACTTGGAGTGGGCTCATGGATAACGGCCCATGGAGTGGTCCTACAAAAAATTCGTGGTCAGCAACTTTGTCTGATTCTGTCTGGTAGTCTCAGTTTTTCGATGCGAAGCCTACGTCGGGAGCAGGGAGTAACCGGAATTCCGGTTCCGGCGAAAATCGTGTTCCGGTTGCGGTTCCGGCAAAGGGCAAAAACCATACCGGAACCGGAATTCCGGTTTAAAAAATTTCTTTGAAATTTTCCAAGTTTTTTGCTTCATCCTGTAATTCAAACATATGTAATATATATTATGCAATGATCAAGCTCCCATAATGCCAAGCAAAAGAAAAGATTAACTAACCAATTTGCCGTGTGAAACGTAAGCAGGGCACATAATTTGAGCAGGAATTTTTCATAATAACCTGCAGGAGTTTGTTAAATCAAAGCCAGATTGATGCTTTTAGCAGCTATTTTACACATCCAGAAGTCTGTGGGATACGTTTGAATTAAACCGGTCCAACTCGGTAACAGAGTATGGCTTACGCAGAAGTACTTAGGGTATGCTTGGCTAACATAAATTGCGTCATGCACCCGCCAGTGCGCTTGTAAACTTGGCAAATCAGTCTAAATTGAAGTAAACTAACGTTATCTGCAACGCAGCTAGAAACTGCTTTCTTGGCAATGAACTGTATTTATTGAAACTGTGCGAGCAGCATCACAGTGTGTCTCATTTATAGCAGTCTGATTAGAAAGTTATCATCATTATCTAACTGACGGGCACTGTTTGTCCAACGCTAGCCTAAACAGTGTCTCTGACCACTGATTAGAAAATTACCTTCTATCTATTATTTCCTCTTAGAATCATATAAACCAATAATTTTAAGTTGCTTGCAGAAGAACATGCAACAAACGTACGTGTAGTAAATGGAGGCGACAGGAGACAGAGCGAAAGTGTGTATTCTACGCTCAAAGCTTTATAAGCACATTCGATTTGACGCAGTATACGCAAAGGTGTATAGTGGAAGACATTTTTTGCTGTGAATGTCCAAAAACCGACATATTTGATCGACAAATAAACATTATTAACTTCCTCAGTCTCTTTGAAGTTTCAGAAAGGCAATAATACCATCGCAATACATTAAGTTTAATGTACAAGTTATTTTTAATGCATTTTAAATCCACTATACCTTCATTTCTTCCATCATCTGTTTTACTATATATAAATTTCGAAGACCAGGTTCCGGTTGCGGTTCCGGATCCGGTTTAAATGGACGGATCCGGTTGCTGGTTTCGGTTCCGGTAAATTTCGGTTCCGGTTATTCCCTGGTCGGGAGATATGGGTTGCGAAAGGCTGATACAGAATGGCTAGAGCAAAGACCCTTAAAAACCCGTTTTTTTGCAATTACACACACTTACTTACTTTTCTATATGGGGAGGCCACCAGGTATTTCGGTCACCCACAATTCGCTACTGCAACTACTCTGTAGTGCAGCTGAAATTACGTACTGAATTCTTCTCTGATAGACTAGGCGTGTTAGACTTCTAGGCGTTTTGCTGGGATCTCCCAATGGGGGGGTGGGAGTTCCGTAGCATTTTTCGGTCCCCCTGGTTCAAAATAGGTGCCTCCTAGCAAAATTTTGGACTCCCAAGGTTAATTATTCTTGCAAAAAATTTTTGTTTCCAATCGGTCCAAAGTATGTACAATTTGTACTAAAATTCCATTCTGAAGCCAAAAATTTCACAAATTTTGTCAAAATTTGTTTCAAATTTGCTTTTTCCCTCTCCATCATAAAAGTTTTGGTAGTGTTTCTGACACGATTTTTAGCCATTTTCTCTTGGCAAAATCGGGCGCATCCAGTTCGGAACCAGAAGGCTCCCTGGGAAAATTTTCAGCGAATGGAGAACGCAGTTTTGACAGCGTTTCTGGTGCGATTTTTAACTAATTTCCCCGAAAAGCAATGAATTTTGACATTTTTATTTTAAAACCCGGAGTGGCTACCAGTTCTTGCTCCCCGGCCTCTAGCAAAATCGAGCGACGGTGGTTCCGAACCAGGCGTGGGGGAAATTCATGTCTTTTGACAAAACTATCGTCGAATGGAGAGCCCTATGCTGACCAAAACGGTGTTGTAAAAGTGCTATTAGGCTTGTCCAAACTACAATAAATACTCATTTTCGCGTAGAATTTTATAGTGAATCAAACTGGGTTACGCTTTCAAACTGTTAATAACTACTAATAAACGTAATAAATGACAAAAAGTGAGGAGCGCAGCAATAGTCAACGTATATTATATATGTATATATCAGGGAATAACCGTAACCGAAATTTACCGGAACCGGAACCAGCAACCGGAACCGGAACCAGCAACCGGAACCGTCCATTTAAACCGGATCCGGAACCGGAACCAGAACCTGGTCTTCGAAATTTGTATATAGTAAAACAGATGATGGAAGAAATGAAGGTATAGTGGATTTAAAATGCATTAAAAATAACTTTTACATTAAACTTAATGTATTGCGACGGTATTATTGCCTTTCTGAAACTTTAAAGAGACTGAGGAAGCTAATAATGTTTATTTATCGATCAAATATGTCGGTTTTTTGGACATTCTGAGCAAAAAATGTCTTCCACTATACACCATTGCGTATACTGCGTCAAATCGAATGTGCTTACAAAGCTTGGAGCGTAGAATACACACTTTCGCACTGTCTCCAGTCGCGTCCCTTTACTACACATAGGTTTGTTGCATGTTCTTCTGTAGGAAACTTAAAATTATTGGTTTATATGATTCTAAGAGAAAATAATAGATAGAAGGTAATTTTCTGATCAGTGGTCAGAGACACTGTTTAGGCTAGTGTTGGACAAACAGTACCCGTCAGTTAGATCATAATAATGAAAGCTTTCTAATCAGAATGCTATAAATGAGACACACTGTGATGCTGCTCGCACAGTTTCAATAAATACAGTTCATTGTCAAGAAAGCAGTTTTTAGCTGCGTTGCAGATAACGTTAGTTTACTTCAATAATTTAGACTGATTTACCAAGTTTACAAGCGCACTGGCTGGTGCTTGACGCAATTTATGTTAGCCAAGCATACCCTAAGTACTTCTGCGTAAGCCATACTCTGTTACCGAGTTGGACCGGTTTAATTCAAACGTATCCCACAGACTTCTGGATGTGTAAAATAGCTGCTACAAGCATCGACCTGGCTTTGATTTAACAAACTCCTGCAGGTTATTATGAAAAATTCCTGTTCAAATTATGTGCCCTACTTACGTTTCACACGGTAAATTGGTTAGTTAATCTTTTCTTTTGCGTGGTTGTATTGGAGCTTGATCATTGTAAAATATATATTACATATGTTTGGATTACAGGATAAAGCAAAAACGTGGAAAATTTCAAACAAAATTTTTAAACCGGAATTCCAGTTTCGGTATGGTTTCTGCCCTTTGCCGGAACAGCAACCGGAACACGATTATCGCCGGAACCGGAATTCCGGTTACTCCCTGGTATATATGTATTTCAACTAAATGTTTAATCAATTTATATTAAGTATCGCGTTTTAGACATTTGATGTATATATACAAAATAGCTAGCTAGGTAAAAAATTTGCAAATTAGTTACTAATATCACCTAATTATTTCACTAATTAGCAAATATGATAAAATCATAGATGTTTAAAGGTCACACATTTATGATCAGCGATATCGAAAACCCCCGAACGCCAAAAATCAGCAATTTTGAAACGATTTCAAAATTTGCATAAAATTAATTATGCAATTGATTACTTAACTGATTAGCATATATATGTACTGGCCTGTCCACAGTGGGGGTGGGGGGACCCCCACTTTCCAAATCCCCCCATGTTCGTGAGATCTTCCCCCATGTCCGCCCCCCCACTCGGCCTAAACCCCCCATGTTTAACTAATTCCAAAAATTTTTATGTCTGAAAATTTATGTTCTTTGTTTGCAAATTGTTTTTAAACATTAATTACCGCTATTAAAATGCTAAAATATTGTTTTAGCTTGAAAGTACGTTCACAGTAGTAAAAATCATGAAAATATGGAAATATTTTGTATTTTTAAGCAAATGTTATTTTCCCCACTTTGAAATTTCCCCCGAGAATGAACATGGGGGCCCCCCGAAAGCTCCCCCCCCACTTTTTGGAGGGATGTGGACAGGCCGTGTGTGTGTGTGTGTGTGTGTGTGTGTGCGGGGAGTAACCGGAATTCCGGTTCCGGCAAAAATCGTGTTCCGGTTGCGGGGTTGGCAGGAGGCAGAAAAAGCCATTTTTCAGAAAGTTCAAAAAATTCAGTTTAAAACTTTGTTTTTGAAATTTCCACGTTTCTTCATCCTGTAATCCAAACATATGTAATATATTATACAATGATCAAGACTCCAAATTGAGCAACCAAAAGAAAGGGTGAGCTCTAATTTTGCCAATTTGCCCTGTGAAACGTAAGTCAGGCACATAACTTGGGCAGCAATTTTTCACCAATAACCTGCAGGAGTTTGTTAAATCAAAGCCAAGTCAATGCTTGTAGCAGCTATTTTACACATCCAGAAGTCTGTGGGATACTTTTGAATTAAACCGGTCCAACTCGGTAACAGAGCATGGCTTACGCAGAAGTACTTAGGGTATGCTTGGCTAACATAAATTGCGTCAAGCACCCACCAGTGCTAACGTTACGTAGCGTGATGTAAGGCTCAGGTTCAGGTATGAACTGATTTAGAGAAGCGTGTTGCATTTGAAAACTCATCAGGATACTGGTTCGATTATGAAGTAGATTCTCGGCAAGTGTTTTAAAATTGATTTGACCTATTAAATCGCAGCTGACTCCAACTGCGTGTCCATCTTCGTTTTCTGCCTCTTCGGGCATTACTGCGCGTTTGAGTTGCACACACATTTGTAAGCACATCAGCTCGGCGTGATCGCCGTCGCGCTCCTTAACTAAAACGTTTGGTTTTGAAAACCTAGGGCCGTCCACCTTACATTTGAGAATACATTGAAAATAGCACTTTTAACAACTTGATTGGGACAGGGAACGAAGCATGAGGGGTATGATATGCACTCCATTTGACATGGATGCAGCCGACGATAGTTATTCATTGTCGAAAGTTTACGCGGTACCCCTACTGTGTCGACACGGCGTCAGACCTGTGCCATTTATGCGGTTGTCGGGCCTTACTCGGGTGGAGACATTTAAGGCACTTCAATTTGGTAGTTTCATTGGGATCCCTTTTTGTATTGTTGCGTTGAGTTGTTGATCTCATCATGCCCGGTCTGCAATGATCCGCATTCCCTTTTGAGTGCTACACCTTCTCCGCTATTTAATTGACGTGACTGAATTGGTCAGCCTGGAGCCGCCCACGTCTTACTGATTTAGGATGCGGGGTGGGGTGTTTTACAAACCTAAGCGTGAGATAATCTATTAAGTGCAAAAGTCGAGATATTCGAGAGGATTATAGGCCAAGGGCGTAGCCAGGAATTTTGAAAGGATCACGGCCCACAGTGGGTGCCTAAAAAGGGGGGTCGCGCTCGGAAATGTGAAAGTGGGCCCAGAATTGTCGTATATTAAGTACGCCATAAACAAGTAAAAAAAAAATATAAGCTGTTGCCAAAATAACGATTTTAATATACAAAAATGTGAAGTTTGGTCAAAAATACAGTTGAAAGTAATTGTTTTCTAGTGCATAGGCTAGTTTTACGGGAGCAATTCCCAATATGATTTTTAACCGAATACGTCAAAAAAAATTTGTTGGGGTTGAACCGAAGGGGTCGCGACCCCCGCAACCCCTGGCTACGCCCTTGGATGGGGCGATTCCGTTCCGTAGTGTGCTGGAGTGCCTCTCTGGGAATCGCGGAGGCCCTAGGGTTGGTTTGGGGATTGTTTGTATAAAGGGTATTTGGTTGAAGAGAAATGGATGATTGGTTAGTAGAAAAAGAAGGAATTTTTCAATGAATAAGGAGAAGATAAAGTACTGATTGGCGCAAAAGAGAGGCGTGTTTTAGCAGATGAAAAAAGGGTTTGGCTTTTGTATATTTTTGGCTGGTAGGAAGTGGGATGATGGAGGAAGAGAGAAGGTGTTTAGTGTGGGAGAAAGAAAATAGGCGGACGGAAGAAAAAAAGAAAGAAGAAAGAGAAAGAGTGGAAAAGAGAGGAGGAAAGAGGTGTGGAAGAAGGAGAGAGGAGCTGGGGAATGATGGAAGAGAAGGATGATTGGAGAGTGGAGGTCGGGGGGATGAGGTGAGTGAGAGAAGAGTGAGGAAGAAGTCTGAGATTAGGTGATGTTTGGGTGAGGGTTAATATATATATTGTTGATTTGTATTTATATTGGCTGTCGCTTCGAGTGGGGGCGGACTTCGGGGGGATGTTATTCTGGGGTAATTTTGAGGGGGATTGCTAAAATATTTATTTTTTGATTTTTCTCTGTGATCGTCTCGAGATAAATTGTAAAGGGTATGTGAGATTGGATTGCGATTTGTTGGGGCGGGGGGGGGCGGGAGGGAATTTGATGAACTGGAAAGTGGGGGGTCCCTCTGTGGAAGGTATAATATTTTGTTTTTCTTGTATTTGTCTATCATTTTATTGTGTAAAAATTCGTGAAATTCTCGAGCCAACAATTGTAAATCTGAACCCAGAGTTTAAGGTCTGGACCCAGAGTCCGTTTTGAAAAAACCCTGCGTCCTCAAACACCCGGTCGGATTTCTGGAGGTAATTTTAGGGAAATACTGAAAGTGCTTAAGACGAGTCGTTCTGATGCCTATCCCTTTTCTCTCACCCCGAAATCTCGAAAACTTACCCATTGTCCTTAACTCGCTCAATTCTCACTACCCCGAACTGACTCGGCCGAGATGTGACTTATATTTATATGTATTCTGTTACGTTATTCTAAGCCACTAATTTTGTTACTT
Organism: Trileptium ribeirensis; assembly: GCA_030248225.1. Taxonomy (NCBI): domain Eukaryota; kingdom Metazoa; phylum Nematoda; class Enoplea; order Enoplida; family Thoracostomopsidae; genus Trileptium; species Trileptium ribeirensis. The sequence continues at coordinate 102,511 of JASANE010016008.1, read as the reverse complement.
TAGGCATAATTCTTTAAGAGGACATCACCCAGTTTATTATATAGTAGTACCAGTGTTTCTATATGATACACCAGTATGGCAGTAGAACGCTTGACTCCAAGAATTATTTCCTATATATACACTAAGTGATCTTAGTCCACACTCCGTAGGTTCTACTAGTCACGCAATTCTTTGCGTGTAAACTGTAAAATCTATCAAAGAGAAAAATACGTGTAACTAAGGAAGCCGCTAAACATTTTACTCTTCGACGAGAAATCAACAACTAACACAAGAATTAAGTTAAAACCAAATCAGGTTAATTCAACCAATCACGAGGAACTCGCGTCAATCTGTGACTCATGATTTTGGAATATCTCGACCAATAGGATTTTCCCAAAAAATCCAATTTGAGGAAACCAGCCTAGCTAAGTCATCCCTGGGATTAAAAAACCAAAACTTAATTAGGGTGATTTTAGACTTATAAACTTCCTACTTTGCTTAGGGGACCGCTTACATCTCAGATTTACGGATAAACATCTTTCCGCTGACGCCATTGCTTATTTCCCATACACGATGCTGTAACGTTCGTGAGAGGCAAACGGGGGACGTATTATATATGTGTGGAACCCCGGCACACAACGGACTGAAATCCTTAGTTTCACCACTCACGACGGCGTCAACATAATGTTTTTATCCCGGCACGGTTTCCAGTCCCTGTTTTTCAATTTTACCATTCACTCCATCGCTGAGAATTGCGTCTACCAATGCTACTCCCGATTTTATTTGCCTTCACTTACCAGCCTTTACACCTTTCCTTTTTCTTTCTGTCATATCCATTCGTTTTTTTCAGTCAACTTCCTTCCCTCATTTCTTTTCTTTCTTATTTCCATCCCTAATTCTCTTCTTTCTTTACCGCTCTTCTTCGTTTGTCCGAGGGGAGTTTTTCGGTTATACAGAATCCTCAAAGTAAAATTTCCTGAAATAAATATATGATTAGACAAATACAAGGCAAAAACAAAATATATATCTGACCTGTCCACAGGTAGGGGGACCCCCCACTTTCCAAATCCCCCCATGTTCGTGAAATTTTCCCTCCTTTTCGTCCGTCCCCCCACTCGGCCGAAACCCCCCATGTTCAACTAATTCCAAAAATTTTTTGTCTGAAAATTTATGTTCTTTGCTTGCAAATTGTTTTTTAAACATTAATTACCGCTATTTATAATGCTAAAATATTGTTTTTAGCTTGAAAGTACGATCACAGTAGTAAAAATGCATGAAAATATGGAAATATTTTGTATTTTTAAGCAAAATTTTCCCCCCACTTTGAAATTTACCCCGAGAATGAACATGGGGGCCCCCCGAAGTTCCCGCCCCCCACTTTTCGGAGGGCTGTGGACAGGCCAGTATATAAATACAAATCAACAATATATTTTTATATATTGTTAAAGTTTTTGGGGTCCTTCTTTGGTCCGAAACTGATTTTTTTCGGTTAATCTTTGGCATTATAAACTTCCTGTTTATATTCGGTAGACATGTCTTTGTCGATTGCGTCGTCACTGTTCATTTCTTGGCTTCGACGGCCTCGTCGTTGTTAACTTGGTACCGGTTCAATTCTTGAATCGTTCTTTACCAGTTGTTATTGCACTGCTTCTTTGTCGTGCGCACCGGTTTCCATCATCGTTATGCCATGTCGCGGTTGAATTAATTCCTTGTTTCTTAATGTCACATCAGTGTATTTGCCCCAGCTTTCTTTATGATTCGTATCGCATGCCGTTTCTTTATTTTGCACACACCGGTTCTTTGTCGTCATCACTATCGGTTTCTCTTTTTCGTTGCCACTCTTTTCGTTACTGTTCTTCTTTGTCATTGCCGGTTTTTTTTTATTTCCGGTTCGCCTACATCCGTTTTCTCCCAGTGCACCGGGTTGGAATGACACCGGTTCTCTCTTCCTCCATTATTCGCACTTCCTGACCAGCCAAAATTTGATGCGAGAAAGCCAAACCCTGTTCGGTTCGATCTGTGCAAACACGCCTCGTCTGTTTTGTGAATCGAGTGACTTTATCTGTGCTCCGTGTATTCCATCTAAAAATTCCTTCTTTATTGTGGCTGATGAACCAACGGATTCATTTCTCTCTTCAACCAACGGACCCTTTGATACAAAACAAGTTTCCCACGCCGTGAATACGCGGTAGGGAACTTCGCCAATTTTACTTGAACAGTTTAGGGCCTCCGCGATTCGAGTAGGCACTCTAGCACACTACGGAACCTTGGACCGCCCTATCCAAGGGCGTAGCCAGGGGGTTGCGGGGGTCGCGACCCCCTTTTTGGTTCAACCCCAAACAAATTTTTTTTGAATGATTCCGGTTAAAAATCATATTGGAAATTGTCCTAAAACTAGCCTACGCACTAGAAAACAATTACTTTCAACCGTATTTTTGACCAAACTTCACATTTTTGTATATTAAAATTCGTTATTTTGGCAACAGTTATATTTTTTACTTGTTTATGGCGTACTTAATATACCAATTCTGGGCCCCACTTTCACATTTCTGAGCGCGACCCCCCTTTTAGGCACCCACTGTGGGCCGCTACCCCCCTTTCAAAATTCCTGGCTACGCCCTTGGCCCTATACCCTCTTGAATATTTCTCTACTTTTGCACTAGAGATTATCTTGCACGCTCTTAGGTTTGTAAAACACCCTGACTCGCATCCTAAATCAGTAAGACGTGGGTGGCTCCAGGTCAACCGACTGAGAGTCACGTCAATTAAATAGCGGAGAAGGTGTAGCACTCAAAAGGAACGTGATCATTTGCAGACCGGGACACTACGAGATCTAAGATCTTACGGAAACAATACAAAAAGGGATTCCTGATGAAACTACCAAAATTCGAGAAGTGCCTTAAATGTTTTTCACCCGAGTAAGGCCCGACAACCGCATAACCTACACAGGTCTGACGCCGTGTCGACACAGTAGGGTACCGCGTAAACTTTTGACAATTAATAACTATCGTCGGGCGGATCCACACGCTCCAAAATGGAGTGACATATCATAACCCCTCATGCTTTTGTTCCCCTGTCCCAATCAAGCTTTGTTAAAGTGTGCGATTTTCAATGTATTTCAAATGTAAGGTGGATGGCCCTAGGTTTTCAAACCAAACCATTTTAGTTAAGGAGCGCGACGGCGATCACGCCGAGCTGATGTGCTACAAATGTGTGCGGACCAAAACGCGAAATAGTAATGCCCGGAGAGGCAGAAAACCAAGATGGACACGAGTTGGAGTCAGCTGCGATTTAATAGGTCAAATTCAATTTAAAACACTCGCCGAGACCGCACTTCATAATCGAACCAGTATCCTGATGAGTTTTCAAATGCAACACGCTTCTCTAAATCAGTTCATACCTTAACCTGAGCCTTAGATTTACGCTACGTGCCGGTTATATTATGTTTGTAGTCGCCCTTGAATGACTGGCTGGATATTTATGTGAAATAGACTACCATTTAGTTGGAAGTTTTGCTCAATCCCTAGGCCCCCGAATGGCTGATCAAATGGCTGGTTATTAGCAGGGCGTAACCGGAATTCCGGTTCCGGTTCCGGCGAAAATCGTGTTCCGGTTCCGGTTCCGGCAAAGGGCAAAAACCATACCGGAACCGGAATTCCGGTTTAAAAATTTTGTTTGAAATTTTCCATGTTTTTTGCTTTATCCTGCAATCCAAACATATGTAATATATATTATACAATGATCAAGCTCCAATACAACCAAGCAAAAGAAAAGATTAACTAACCAATTTGCCGTGTAAAACGTAAGTAGGGCACATAATTTGAGCAGGAATTTTTCATAATAACCTGCAGGAGTTTGTTAAATTAAAGCCAGGTCAATGCTTGTAGCAGCTATTTTACACATCCAGAAGTCTGTTGGATACGTTTGAATTAAACCGGTCCAACTCGGTAACAGAGTATGGCTTACGCAGAAGTACTTAGGGTATGCTTGGCTAACATAAATTGCGTCAGGCACCCGCCAGTGTGCTTGTAAACTTGGTAAATCAGTTTAACTTGAAGTAAAATAACGTTACCTGCAACGCAGCTAGAAACTGCTTTCTTGGCAATGAACTGTATTTATTGAAACTGTGCGAGCAGCATCACAGTGTGTCTCATTTATAGCATTCTGATTAGAAAGTTATCATCATTATGATCTAACTGACGGGCACTGTTTGTTCAACGCTAGCCTAAACAGTGTCTCTGACCACTGATCAGAAAATTACCTTCTATCTATTATTTGCTCTTAGAATCATATAAACCAATAATTTTAAGTTTCCTACAGAAGAACATACAACAAACGTATGTGTAGTAAAGGGAGGCGACTGGAGACAGAGCGAAAGTGTGTATTCTACGCTCCAAGCTTTGTAAGCATATATATTCGATTTGACGCAGTATATGCAATTGTGTATAGTGGAAGACATTTTTACTCTGAATGTCCAAAAACCGATATATTTGATCGAAAAATAAACATTATTAGCTTCCTCAGTCTCTTTAAAGTTTCATAAAGGCAATAATACCGTCGCAATACATTAAGTTTAATGCAAAAGTTATTTTTAATGCATTTTAAATCCACTATACCTTCATTTTTTCCATCATCTGTTTTACTATATATAAATTTCGAAGACCAGGTTCCGGTTCCGGTTCCGAATCCGGTTTAAATGGACGGTTCCGGTTGCTGGTTCCGGTTCCGGTTATTCCCTGGTTATTAGGTATAGAGTTGTCGAGATGTTGGTCGATCGAATCCTCTCCCCTTACTCCCCGGTATTCTCAAGACTAACATACACTACTTGCTGATCCGCCCCGAATGGCTGCCACACTCAACAAGCAATGTTACTATCCCCGAACCCACCTGTTCAACTCGCCCTGGCTTTTCTCACTCGATACTTAGAGCCGAAGTTTTTACGTAGTATTAAGTACGTAATACAGTTCATACGGAGTCGCTCTTAATACCTGGATTTTATATAACCAGGGTTTTATTTGGGAAAACTAATATTACTATGATAATTAGTACCTACTATTTTTTGGATACCTATTTGTGAAGCGAGTCTCCAGCTAACGCCAATAATGTCACTCCGAACCACTAAAAACTATGTGCATCGCTCGTAAATGTCTCCAGGCACAGTTCGAAAAGCCGAGTTAGACCTTTCCTGTATCAATAACGATGTATCGGAAAGCCGAGTATAGGCCTTTCCTTTAATCAATTTCTATGCCAGTAAGCTACAACTCTTCAAGCAATTCTTTGCGTAACTGCGAATCCAACCATAAGAGTGATTAGAAAACCAAAAACATAAGCTGTAATTTCCTTCAGTACTGGGATTATAATTAACACCAATCGGTAATTAAACACGTATTCCCGCCGTACTTATGTTCATGTGGTGACACAAAGATATTAGTTAAGTCACCTCGTAACAATACAAATTAAAAACAACAAATAACGTAAAACATTGTTAAGCTCTATTGTCAAGCTACTACGGTTACTTGTACCACAGCAAAACAAGATTGACCAAATTAAAAATCAAAAGCTCTCAACATAGGTTAGCTAGACTAAAAAACAATTTCAAAGTATGCAAATTAGATGAGTTTAGGATAAATTTTAAGAAAAGAACTTTTTGGATAAGCTTTTAAACAACTATTAAATATATGAAAAAATAAAATTCCCGATTTTAAGGGTTTTGCAATCGGACCCCGATACTAATCAGAAAGCTGACGTAATAATCGAAAAGCTACTACGAAGAAATTAGCCAAATAATTTTTTATAATAACACAACTGCAAAGAATTTAAAATAGCGTATTCTTTTACGCGACGATCATAAAACGAAAAGTAAATAAGCCTTAGCCGAAATTCTTTACGTAACGTACTGCTAGTATATACCGCTGCACCTTTGCAGAAGCAGGAATCAAAAATAAATTTGCAACAAACTCGGCTAACTTCATGTTAGCTAAAATAAGGAATTAGTGAAGATTATTGTTATATTTTATGGTTTTGATTGGGGGTAGGAATAGACTGTACTTTTTATTATGATGGCTATCGGATTACAAAATGGGACGGTATTCGTCACCGAAATTGTATGGTTCGTACGCGTGGCCAGTAGTATGCCGGCGGGGATTATTAATTGTTCCTTCTTGGCGCGCGTTACTTAATTCGGCGTACTTTTGTTACTTACGGCGCTGCAGCGTGACAACTCGATTTGCTCACTTTTCAGTTCCAATAAGGAAACAATAGAGCCAAAGTTAGAATTATTTAAAGTTAGGATAACACAATATTTCTTTATATACTGACTCATTTCTGCTAACGCCACAATTAAACCACTAGTCTTATTATCTGTGCTGTTATTCTGGCCAGAGATACCTGGTACACTCCGAATGTTCGACACTCAATTATTGAGAACTTGTAAAGATTTGGGTTTAGATACTGTCTTATTGAAAGTTCCTTCGTTGAACAAGCGTCGTCTCATTTATTTGTCTCACGCTCAAGATTGAGGGCACTATGAGTAACTTATCTGCTACTTGAAATTAGGGTATGTATTAATTAAGTCCACTTATGAGGTTCGGACGTAGCCCTCCGGACGGCTAGACCCATACGTTTATTTATATACCTTAACATCTTCCTTAAATTTACGCTATTTACTTTCCTTAGAGCCATCAGTATCCGGACGGCTTACTGATGGATCCTGAGTAACTAGTATCTATTACTCTCCCTTGTGGATTCGTACGTTAGCCCTCCGGACGGCTAGACCCGTACGTTTCTTTAATTACCTCAGCGTAAGGTCTTAAAATTACGCTAATACTTCCTTATGTTAACGTTCCCGCTCCCAGAAGGATAAGCTAGGCGCGTGTTATAACTAGTACTTAATTATGGTTAGGTTACGCCCGTGCTCTCTCAGTTTTTACACGGGAATAATAATAGGAATACCATAAATTAATAATTTAGTAAGTACCTATTTGTGCAGCATACATATGACTCAACGTTGACTTTTATAAGACTCGATGCTAAGATTTGCAAGGAATTGTTTGCTATTTCACTGAATCGGAGTTCTATGCCAGGTATTTGCTTACAGATCCGTTGATACGTATACGGCCAGAAGGAAATCATAAAATGAAATTCCGTAAAATCATAAACCTTGTTAGCCAGGAATTTAAAATTCGAATGCAGCTCAACTTGTTAGCTATGTAGTCCATAATAAATATCGATAATGATAAGCAGCTTATGTAACAAAAAAACAAGGTCGCCGAAAGTCGAAAACAATATATCCGAAAATGCTCTATATGGAAGCAGGTAGATGCGGAAAACACGCAAGCGTGTCACCTAACTCGGCAAAACACTAGACTAAGACTGACTTAGAAAACAAAAATTAAGCTAACACTAGTTAGCTAAACTAAACAATTAGTGCTAATTTATGCAAATTAGCACTGAAGCAAAAAAGAAAACGAAAAACAAGGAAAAAAGAAAGCCCGTGGGAGGGAGGGATATTGTAAGTGAATTGGTGATCAACCCGGGGTTTTTAGTTAATTTTGTGGCTTTTGGGCGGGTTTGGACCGGAAACCCCCCTGGTAGCCTGGTAAACCCCTAACAATTATGAAAATTGGCGTAATCTTGACCAAAACAAAATAAAACTAAATCCCAGGACGTAAAAGGGAGGGAGGGATATAATACATGAAAAAGTGAAAAACTTGTTTTGGGACGTTTTTGGTGTTTTTTGTGGAATTAGGACCGGGATTCTCCCTGGTAGCCTAGTGGGCACTAGCAATAACAGTGGATGCTGTTATTTTGTTTGCCTTCGAGAGGGGTAGTGGTTGGAGGGTATTTTTCCTTATATCGACTATAGGTACTTAAAAGGGGACGGGATTCGCCACCGAGAGATTGTGCGGTTCGAGGTGTGGCCAGTAGAATGCTGATGGGACGTGAATATGGCGCGCGTCCTTCTTTGCGTCATTAATATTTATGCTTTACCTTTCGCGTTGCAGCGTGTACCTTGCTCAGCTCGATCACTCTGGTTTAGATACTTGAACACCAAACACGTGATTAACAATGTTTATTACAGAACCGGATAAAAGATTAAGGCACGATATTGAGCTACTATCGCCCGTCGCTGTGACAACTAGTTAATAATTAGAGTCTCTGCTCTTAGCCCTTAGCTATCGCTATCGTCAAGCCAATACGATCTCAGATCACTAAATTTTTGATACCGGCTCGTTCACACCTGTGAGATTCTTGCACACACGTCGGTCACTAATCGATCTAGGCGCGTACCTAAGGCTACTAACGTTATCGTTAGATTACGTGCTATTCTATTATGCTTCTTGTGACGTTGGTACGACCACCTTCGAATGGCTGATGACGCACGTTGAGTACCTGTCCTAGGGTCCTAGATTTACGCAAATACGCTTCTTATTTAGATGGTTACGCTTTGAGTGACAACCGGTTACTTTTAGGTTAGCTATTACGTTACTAAAGCTCTTGTGAGTTCATACACCCGACCTCCGAATGGCTAGCCGAATGCAGGGTTGTTTACTTTAACCTGATTCTTAGAATTACGCTAATAAGTGCCGGTTATTTTATGTTTGTAACCGCCCCCGAATGGCTGGCTGACTACTTATGATGAACTATCTAGTAGCGGTCAACTACTAAATAGTTGAAGTTTGTTCAATCCTTGTATCCCCGAATGGTTGATCCATTGCTGGTTATTAGGTATAGAGTTGCTGGAGATTGGTAGTCCGAATCCGCACCACTTACTCGCCCGGTCAACCTAAGACTAGCACTACTTTTTTCGCCGACCCCGAATGGCTGCTAGACTCTACAAGTAGCACTACTAATTTATTCGAGACCCACCTGTATGCTCACCCTTGTTACCACTCACTCGTCTCTTCGGGCCGAAATTTGTAAATATTATTAGGAACTACTAAAGTTAATATGGTGCCACTCTTAATACTTAGTTATAGACCTAAGTTTTTAATTGGGAAACTAATATAATTAAGATAATTAATAAGATTCTAAGATACCTATGTGTGAAGCATTCTACCAAAGCGCCTTCCCTGTTAATAAATGTTCTAGCACGCCACTTCAACCAATTAAAGTCCAAGACTATGCTACACTCCGTGCAAGCTGTAGGCGTTTCCTTTAGAGAAGTATTGCTGAGGAAGCCGAGTACAGCTCTTCCTTTTCAAGAATAATGTCGAGGAAGCCGAGTATAGGCCTTCCTTTCACTACAGAATATTTCTAGGAAACCTGAGTATAGGCGTTTTCTCTTGCCAAAATAGATCGCGACTATCAATAACATAATGATACGCAATTCTTTGAGTAATAGAAGCTCAAACACAAAACACGATTAGAAAGCCACAAAACTCGAATCGAAACTCGCATAGGTACTTAAGTTATAACAGACACCATTCTGTAATGATACCATAACTCATATCACCAGAATAACCCTATGCTGACGGCGGGGTATTAGCTAAGTGCCCCATGTATAAAATAAAACAAACAAGAAATAGTACAAAACTATTGTAGAAGCTACAATTCAGTTATTGCTGTTCTTCCTGATCGCCGAACTCCAGACAAATCAAAAACCAAACTAAAACTAAAAACAAAATTTTCTTAACTATAGATTAGCTAAGCTTAGCTTAGGCTGAATTTTATGTAAATTAGTTTAAATTAAGACAAAATTTTAAGAAATAAAATTTTGAAAAAGAAGTTTTACGATAAGGTTTTTAGGGACCAGTAAGTAAGTGAAAAACCCAGATTTTAAAGGTTTGTACCCCACCTAGCCTATAAGACCCCCGACAGATGCTTGTTAGGGGTTTCCCAGGCTACCAGGGGGTTCCAAAACCCGTGAAGGATCGCCAAATTCTCTATTATACCCCTCCCTCCCTTCTGCGCCCGTGGGTTTTAGTTTTTGTTTCGCATTTTGTTTAGTTTTAATGCTAATTTGCATAATTAGCATTATCTTCTGTTATTAGCTAACTAGTGTTAGCTTGTTTTAAGCTTCTTAATTCAGTCTGGAGTTTGTTCTCGAAGGATTTGGCGACCAAATCTTAAGCTTTAGTAGCCTACGCATAGCAGTATTTCTTATATTAATACAAAACTTAACCAACAGCAGATTCCTGATTTTCGAATTTATTCACAAGCGTCTATTTGTTTATATAATTTTTTGGAATTGGTTGCTTATTTATTTACGGTTACCTAGCTATCAATTGATGTTCTTTCTGAATCGTATGTTCTGGTTACGAACTTTATGCTTATTAAATTTAATGATTTTATCTGGCTTTGCTTATGGTGTTGCGGATGGTACGAAGTTGTAAGTGAACAATTGGAAGAAAACTGGAATCAGTGGACTAGTGAAAGACCTTGGCAGACTTCAGTATTGAATCTCAAAATAACAAACGTTGAGTTTTGGGTGTACAGGTACTTATCGTTCTATTAATTTACCTTATTCGTATTATTATTCCCGAGTAAAACCTGAGTTAGCACGAGCGTAAACTAACCATACTCGTATTGGAAATAACACGCGCCTAGCTGATCCCTCCGGCAGCGGGAACGTTAACATTAGGAAACTAATTAGCCTAATACTAAGGAAAAAGACAAGGTAATCAAATAAACGTACGAGTCCAACCGTCCGGCAACTACGTGCCAACCCAAAAGGGAAAGTAATAGATATCAATTACTCAGGATCTATCAGTAAACCGTCCGGCCACTGGTAGCTCTAAGGAAACTAAATAGCGTAATTCTAAGGCAGTGGTTAAGGTACTCAAATAAACGCACGGATCCAACCGTCCGGTGATATCGTACGAAGCTCAAAAGAGGAAATTATAAGGAAGTACTAGTGTAAATCTAAGGAAGAGGTTAAGGTATTTAAATAAAGGTGCGGATCCAACCATCCGGCGATCTCGTACAAACCTCACAAGAAGATTTAAGCAATACATACCCTAATCACAACTATTAGATAGATTACTTAGAATAATTGTGCGCTCAAAAGTCAGTCTGAGAGAAAATATTCGGTACAAGGTTTAATCACGAAGTAAAGCAAACGAAATCGAATCCTGTCAAGGTGCAACAAGTTTTTAATCACGGAGTGTCAAGAATCTTCAGAGTCCGCGAATTAGAGTGGCGAAACTAAGTATACTGGTGGTGGTAGAATACTCGGAATTATAAGACAAGTGGCTCAAATAGCGTTGTTACGAGGAACCGAACCAATATTGTCAATTATTGTGCGTTTTTTACTAACTTTGAATAAAACTTCTAACTCCGGCAGGTTTGACACTATCGGAATCAAGTACAGAGCAATTTGTTAGCCACGCCGCAGCGCTGTAAGGAGACAACAATACGCTGACCTAAATAACAGTGGCAGCGTGGCCGAGTGGTTAGAGCGCCTGCTTCATAACCGTGAAGCCAGGATTTCGAATCCAGTGGTCGCGCTAATCTCCTTGGGCAAGGGACTCAGCCACAATTGGTTCGCAGCACCTATGCGTTAAACAGGTACTAGACTTTGGTCTAGGCGGATAAGATGATGGGTGGTGTAAAGGGCAATCATCATGGCCAGCCTACACACAATGCTTCGGCATAATAACCTGGATTGTCACCTAGTGTCAATTGCATGTTTATCCGACTTAAATAACGTGCGCCAAGAAGGAACAATTAATAATCCCCATCGGAGTACTACTGGCCACGCGTACGAACCTCACTTCTTCGGTGACGAATCCTGTCCCCATTTAATAATCCGATAGCCGCCCTAGGAAAAGTATAGTCCACCAATACCTAGAACCCAAACCTTATAAAACAATACCATTGTAACAGTACCACACCTTTCACCATTTTCCGCTAGCTAAGTAATTAACAATCACATTTTTCCTAACTGTTTGCTTGATTCTCATAGCATTCCCAAAACTCCTGAAATTATTTTTCACTTCCCTAAACATTATTCGTATTGCCTTCGATTACCACTTTATCTATTCTCTTCCCATTCCTACTCCATTTCTATTTCAACCTTCTTATTTTCAGTTTTCCTAAAATTTATACTTTCATTCCTTCAAATTATACCATACTTTAACATTTCCCTTCCCCATTTTCCTCCTAAATAGCTCTCTACCTTTCCAAAACACTCTATATTTCTATTCCCATACCCTACTTACCTCCTTTCCCCTCCACTACATTTTCTCAAAAATTTACTTCATCTTTTCCAGTTCAAAACCTTTCCACTAAGCACAACTTTAACTTAGCCCTTCCTAAATAGCTCTCTACCTTTCCAAAACACTCTATATTTCTATTCCCATACCCTACTTACCTCCTTTCCCCTCCACTACATTTTCTCAAAAATTTACTTCATCTTTTCCAGTTCAAAACCTTTCCACTAAGCACAACTTTAACTTAGCCCTTCCGACATAGTGTCAATTTTGCGTTTTCCTATTTCCCCATCCGAAATTTCTCAGTCTTAATCACCCCTTTCATCTTCCCCCGACAAAAACATCCTATCTGCATATTCATTTCTAAACTATTTCGCCAATGTCCTTCATTCCTTTAAATTTCCTTCCGCTAAAATTCTACAATATTCATATTCCTAACAATCTTCTTCATATTTCCTTTATTCCCACATTTGTATTTCGCCAATAGTTTCCTCTTATCCCTGCCCTACTAACACTTTCTCCTCTCGTCCTTCCCACTGAACTCCTTAAAACTTTTCATTCTCTTTTCTCAAAATATTTGAAACTACCCTTTACCCTATTCCAATCCAAATTTCCATCCAATCAAGAATTACTTAAAATTCCAACTCAAGAATAACGCAAGAACACTCTCAGTCTGGACATACAGTCGTCACGAGTAACCGTATACGAAAACAGTCAGTTATGGACTAGACACGGTTAAGTTTTATGTGTTATTTATCCATGTTGTTTTAACAGCCCGAGTTCTTATAGAACATTGACTGATATCCAAACTAAATACAAAAAGGATAAGTTCAACCTAAAGGGCGATCGGATACTGGTGGAGCGTGATCCGAAAATTGTTCGATTCATATTTGTTGTTAATAAACAATGTATATTACTTTTGTTATCAGTGGTTATTACGCTAATCACGCTGCATCCGCGCGAGATGTGCCGGGTGACTTTCACATCACACTGGGATATTGGCAACATGAATTTAGGAGTGTCCGGTCGAATCTACCGAGATGGAATGTACAGTATTATTATGCATTATCAATGCAAAATTGTGTAGAAAACGACAAGACTGCGCACTCGGATGAGCCGGGACAACGGGCGGATCTTTCACATTTTTACGGGGAATTCACAAATTCGGTGCCATATGGCTGACCCCGAATATAGTATAACAATCGTTGTGTAGATAGTAATAATTGGTGTGTTATAGCGTAATTTTTACTGGGTGTCAGGATGGATTGAGGCATTATGCGGAATTATCATAAAACTTAAACCGAGATTTTTGCTGCAATTTGAATCTCGGGGATCTATCCTGACACGCAAGGGGAAAATATAATACTGCATAAATCAGAGCGATAGTACTTATGGGCATTTAAATGCGGAAGGAAATTAACTGACCCGAAAAGGAATTTCGCTTTTTACAAAGGCATTTTTAATTTAGAAATCACAAATTTTTCTTAAACTTTAGCTAAAATAGGACCACAACATTATCACTTGGACCCCCAAGTCTTCAAAATTGCAGCTTCAGGCCAACTTATTCCTTACCCGTATGTACTTATGGTCTCCCAACTAGGCGTTTAAATGATCAATTTTCAACACATCAAATCATAACCAGAACTCCCCGATTTTTGAGCCCCACGCCTCCACAAGATCTAATCCTAACTAGTTCACCATAAACCTAAGTCACCAAACCCCGCCGGTCCGCGCAGGATCCCAATAACTTACGAGGAATACCAAGATTTTCTCTTTCTATCACTTAAAATGGCTCCCAATGGGCCATCTATTATACATACAACAAAATTTATGGTTTCATTGGTAGGCGACCAGCAAGGGCATGGACCTGACCCTCCTCCCGGCCGCCTAAAACTCTCCAAAACATCGCAAATGGTAGAAAGTTGCGAGCGCCCTGAGCGCCCGTATATTTTTCCTCTCGAAAAGTCAGCAATCAGCAGGCAAGCAGGTTACGACATTATAAGGGCGCTGTGTTGTTGTTATCATTTATGATGCGCTTTGGTTGCTGCCTGATTGTGGCATTGGGTTTATATTTATGTGTTTATCGAGTTTTATTTTTGAATTTAAAATTATTGTCGCATAACTTCTAGGGAACCTAGGCAACACTAAAGGAGAATTTGTTGGGGATAGCCGGAGTATAAAAGGCCAAGGCCCGATGCAGCGTCGGTACTAGTTGGGAGATGTAACTTTAGAGTCGGCGTTTTTCATTTTTGGCGGTTTTCGCCACTTCTGTGCTTTGTCGTTGTAGGTTTTTCTTCCGAGTTTTCGCTTTATTTTCGCTCCTAATTTTTCCCAGGAGTGACTCTCGCTGTGCAGATGCTGTGTAGAGTTCCTCCTGTTGTACTTTTACTTTCAAAACTAACTAATGAGGACCGCCCTTGTGAGTGGTGAAGCGTCCGGTGGCAGCTTCGCAAGCCCGTAAGTGCATGCGCCCCATAAAAGTGAGTACGTACGTGTTTAAAATTATCACAAAGCTTTTGGTTCTCAACTGGTTCCCCACGCATCGGGTCGCAAAATTTTACTATCTAGACTCGATGGGTGGAAAATTTTATCATTAAAGTGATGTGGATAGGAGTAAATGGGGCGCAATGGGTACAAACGGGTATGGGGAAGGACACAGGGACGCGGGAGGGGTAAATTGTTGGAGGAGTTGTGTTGACCTTGAGACAGCCGCGAGCGGAAGCCGCATTTGAGTGACGAGTGAAAAATTTCTCTTTAGAACCATATTTTAAATCTAGCTTATTGCCCAGTGAAATATGTTAGAATTCGTAGCGGACCCCTTGATGCAAAACAAGTTTCCCACGCCGTGTAGACGCGGCAGGGAACTTCGTCAATTTTACTTGATCAGTTTTTAGGGCCTCTGCGATTCGAGTAGGCACTCTAGCACACTACGGCACCTCGGACCGCAATATCCCCTCTTGAACATTTCTCTAATTTTGCACTAGAGATTATCTTGCACGCTCTTAATAGGTCTGTAAAACACCCTGACTCGCATCGTATGTCAGTATGACGCATGTGGCTCCAGGTCAACTGAGTGAAAGTCACCACGTCAATTGAAGAGCGTAGAAAGTGCAGCCCTCAAACGGGACGTGATCATTTGCAGACCGGGACAATGTAAAGATCTTACGGAAACAATAGAGTAAGACATTCCCGATGAAACTACCAAAATTCGAGTTCGTGCCTTAAGTGTTTTTCAAATGAGTAAGGCCTGACAACCACAAAACTCAAACGGGTCTCACGCCGTGTCGACACAGTTGGTTAGCGCGTAAACAATTGACAATTAATAAATATTATCGGGTATATCAGGACGCTTCAAAGTGGAATAACGTATCATAACCCCTCGTGCGTTTTGTTCCCCTGTCCCAATCAAGCTTTGTTAAACTGGGCGATTTTCAATGTATTTCAAATGTAAGGTCGGCTTGTAAGCTTGTTGCGAGCACCCTGCGAGGTACCCAAGTTTGTATCATTCTGTAAATATTATGCTCATCTGTTCAAGTACATATTTGCTTGCAATGAAATAGTAAATGTTGAAGTGTTGTTATTCCATGCATAAGCGATAAGGGTTTTATTAGAGTCAGATGACAAAATTTTTTTCAAAAGAAAGTCAAACACAAATTTTCTATGATCGGGTATAGACAGTAACGCTATGTTAGGAACTTTACGTGAACCTATTGAGAAATCTCGCGAACTAGTTAGGCATTACTTAAGCGGCAACCAGCAAAACTAGGATCTGGCTTAGTGCCGAGACCTATTATAGGTCGGTTTCGGCTCTTTGTTTTTATCAAATGCTCAGGCCAGATAAGGGCGCTGGGAACAGTACCCAGGGGTTCACTAGAGCCAATAGCTCAAAGAGAGAGCCCGTACTAGGTTAATCAGGGACATTGTCAGACCCGGATTCATGCGCAAGAGATTAAAATGCGAGAACCCACGACCGATAAAAATTTAGAATCAAATGACGGAAAGACGGGTCAGCCTTAATGCCTGTGAGCAGGCTTTGGGGTTGACCCACACTTAGAGGGACCTTCATACTACTAGAAAGGTGGGTTAGTATAGGAGCCAGGCAGAACACCCTGCTAAATCCGCCGGCAACCTGCTAAGCTAAGCGATTCCCTGAGGTCAACTAGCGGTTCACCGGGGAGTCGTCAAAGCCGGGGCTGTCCGGGCACCACAGCGGGGCATGGCGGTGCAACTGGGATCCCTTAGGTCCAGAACTGGTCCTAGTACAGTTTTCTTATTTTTAATAGTTTCTGACACGGCGTGTTGGTGTAGTTAATGTTCGGATAGCGACTGCACGACGGCCAGCAGAATTACCAACTCGCCACATTTTTCTCCGTGTTGTTGTCTTTTTTAATACTTCTGACATGGTGTGTTGGTGTAGTTATCGTTCGAATAGCGACCGAACGACGGCCAGCGGAATTATCAACTCGCGACAGAGATAGACATAGGACGGGTCGCATGCAGCTTTTAGGCTAGGTGTATGGTTTTCAAGAACGCTATTTCCCATCGACATATTCCAACTCAGTATAAATTTCGGTTAGGCAATTGGTTTGCGAATACTTCCCATCAACCAACCTACGACAAGTCTCCACTTGATCCCGGTCTGCTTAATTTTACGTGCTAGGACATGACAAATTCAGTCTGGCACAAGAGGAGAGCGAATACCTGGTTTACTCTATCAAGGGTGTGCAATGGTTTTGATTAGTTATTCGTTTGTGACAGTATTAACAGTCGTTTGACTTACTGTTTTTATGTTCATAACAAGCGTCAGGACTAGGTGTAAGATCTCAACAAAATACTACCGAGTCTAATTTGTCATTTTACCTTAAAATGTGTGCACTAGGGCCTCATTTTGTCATAGCCGCTGCGACGATAATGTCCAGCTCGGCTAGCATGGACCTCCAGTTATGACACTGGTTCTTTTCCATTATCCCCCAGCCCGCATTTGCCCAAAAATGGTCAGATTTAGGAAATTTTAGTATTTTTGTGATCCTCGGGACCTTCCCTGACCATTTAGACCAAAACATTGAACTTTTAAAATATTAGATTTTTTGGGTCGCAAGGAGAACCCAAAAAGTTTTTTCTTAAAAATTGGATTTTTACCTGCCATTCGACACGGATTGACGAGATGAGTGTAATGGTGTTATTTATAACGGAATCCGATGAAAGCATCCTAAGTTATGGCCAAAAACTGTTCAATTGCTGAGCCTCTCAGCTTACGATATTTCTGGAAATCACTTAGGATCCGCTTACAGCATCCCGTTAAAGGTACCACCATTCGATTCAAGCCGCGTCGAATGGTGGGTAAAAAGCCAATTTTTAAGCAAAAATTTTTTGGGTTTCCAAGGGGGGGAGACCCTTGGGACCCAAAAATCTAAAATTTTAAAAATTCAATTTTTAATTTAAATGATTAGGGGAGGTCTCGAGGATCACAAAAATACCAAAATTTCCAGAATCTGACCATTCTTGGGCAAATGCGGGCTGGGGAGATAATGGAAAAGAACCATGTCATTGTCCGAGCCGCATCGGGCCCTGTAAATATTTTAAAAATTCAATTTTTAATTTAAATGATTAGGGGAGGTCTCGAGGATCACAAAAATACCAAAATTTCCAGAATCTGACCATTCTTGGGCAAATGCGGGCTGGGGAGATAATGGAAAAGAACCATGTCATTGTCCGAGCCGCATCGGGCCCTGTAAATATGATAGTTAATAGCCGAGCTAGGCACAAAATAGACACAAGAGCCGGCCTCGGCTATTTATGATAGCTAACACAACACTTAAAGACTTCGTATAACAGGCATAAGAATTGGGTTTTAGACAATAGCCCACTATATAAGTTTAAACATTAACGCCGTGCGTCATAGTGTACAGACAGATCAACAAATTATCAGTATGCCCCTTAATGCGCATTGTAGGACATAAATACATTTTCGGAGATAGCTAGAAGTTTGGTTTAACAGCTAATTTTTCGGTATGTCTAATACGATTTTACTAATACGAATAGCGTTGACCTTTGGAATCTTAGCATTTCATCAAAGGTATATATCTGGGGCATCAGAACACGGAGCTGGGCCTAGTATTGAATAGTGCACGGACATAGCTCTTCATGTCACTTATAGTGACAGCATGAGCAAATCATTCACACGAGCTGACGTGTCAAAATCAAACAAATGGCCTGACATTTATTTGTTATACTTTTCGTTTAATAATTTGTTTTTGGAAATATAGCTAATAATAGTAAAATACTAACCCGAGTATTGTGGACCTCTGGTTATGAAGCATCAAAAAGAGCCGTAGACCATTTTGATTTGAAAGCCGTAGCACATTCCGGTCAGAAACCAAGTGTTCACTGCGTTGGCACGAGCCTGTGATTCCTGTGAAACAGCACAAAAAAAACACAAGCCGCCGTGCCAGAGTGGTAAGGAATGGACAGCCCACACTATCCGCGGGAACGAGTACTGAGTGCGTACTTTTCTGTAATCCTACCATAATCGTGAAAGACATTGGTATTTTGCACTCACGCCGGCTAGGGTGCTGATAGCTAAATATTTCATAGTGTTGGAGCTGTATATACAGGCCACCGTCAGATGAGCTAGCTTATCTCAGCTTCACGACGAATCAAACTCGCGAAAGCACGGTTCATAACCGACGCAACCCTTCTCCGGTGCTGGTGGTTTGAGGCATTGAATCATCAAAACCAGACCAACATCCTACATGGCGGTCACGACGAGCCCACTGATGCTGAGGTAAGCGGGTGTCCGGCTATTCCGATACTGGTTACTGGCTAATTCGCGTTATCAGCACGAACATAAAACGGCATAAAACTTAATTATTGACAAATATTTGTATTGAATTTAAAATTTCGTAGCGTAATGCATCATTTACGATAAGATGCGCGAACCAAGGTCAATTTATTTGACGAGTCCTACTCAACCAGTTCGGATGAACTATTGCTTAGCTAGACTACTATGGTATATTTTGATGGTTTAGCTAGTATTAATGTGACAGAGAGATTTGCGAAGCTCTGCGTTGATAAACGATGAGTCCGGTTGAACCGTCAATTGGCAAATTTTATATAGAATTTTGCTTAGTGTAATGGCATTTTGTTCTAATAGCATTTTCATGCTAATTCTAAGTTATATATTTGTTTTTTATACACAATTACTGTTTTAAGCAGCATGCCGCGGTATGGGCGTTATGGAGACACGTATAGTAAAACGTAATGTTCGCGGACTAAATAGTCTCTGGCTCAAAAGTAATAGAGACTCAGCTGAAAGCTGCGTAACAAGCACTGCCCGGCTCGACAGTCGATGACAAATGCATAGCCTAGCTAGGGTATTCAAAATTTTAATTGATGCGCTGGACCGCTTGCGTGACACAGTAGCTAAGTTCATTTGAATACGAGACATAATTAGGACATGCGCAAGGATTCAAGCGTAAATGATGCATAATAAAAGTCGGAGTCATTATACTTAGAAATATAGAGTAAAACACACCAACAGAACTGTCGGCCATAGCGCGTCCTACGGGTTCCGCAATTTCGGATACGAGATTCTAGTAGCTAAGTTACGGTCACTGGGCCCTCGCCACGCTTGGAGCTGCAGATGATTTATTGCTGAATAGGGTCTACATACAGCTCGGTAACCTTCATAACAACAGGCAAGTTCCGGAAAACACTTGAAACCACACGTCGCGAAGGGAAGGCTGAAACTGAACAGTTGGTTTGCAGATTAGACACCATTGAGCGAAATTATAAAATCTTGAAAATCCAACTGGAAGAACTTTGGGAGCAGAACTAATAGGTGTTTGCTAAAATGCGCAAGGAAACCGAGAAGCTAGGCCAGAAAATGCTAGATCTGTAGTTAAATGTTCGGGCAGACATGTTTGGGCCCTTGGGCACACAGGATGTGGAGCATGTTCATCACACCCGCTGTCCAATACCTACGCCGGGTGTAGCCGCGCAGCTATATCGGTCGGAAATGGTGCCACTGGATCCTAGGGCAGAAGGGCCAAACAGTAGACATAAATTCAGAACCTGAAAAAATGTCCATGACGGATAACCGCGAGCACAGCGGGAGCTCTCAGGCACACAGCCGCAGATAATCACAAACATACGCCCGAGCAGTAGTTAAAATGCGAGAAGTAGTCAAAAAGTCGCTTTACCCATTCCTTCTTAAGCCGAAGCTTAGCTTGCAGAACCTTGAACGAACTTTTGCGCAGAACACGGATTGAACCTAGAACGCTCGGGTGCCAGTCTTGTACGCTAGCCACTACGCTATTTGGGAGCTGCTACTCGGTTTTTTTAAAAAATCTCGAAACACGAGCGACCGACAGCTCAAGCATAAACGCACGCCGAACGACATAGTCGGCAATTCACTCGACACACACACAATGTAGGATGCGACAAGTGTGCCAACATACGAACGTAAGGGCAAACGAACAGTAATCTATATCTCGCTTTACCCGTTGCTTTCTAAGCCAAACCGTAGCTTCAGTTTTATTGACGGTGTGCAACATTATCTTGTCAACATTCATAGTGTCTAGATACAAATATCGAGATTTTTTTAAAAATACGCAACGCAGTTAACTAATACTCCGTATTAGCTACAGACGGTGTCAGTTACAGTTAAATCGCGCCAAGTTGATAACTAAGGGTGTGTACGACACTGTAAAGAAAAAATGCAGTGCTAGGTGTGTGTCGTGCACCCTTGGCAATTGATTAACGGTATCGGTGTGACCTTGACTAGCACGCACGCCGAATAGTGGGCAATTTACTCGACACGCAATATACGCTGCGACAAATGTGTCAATATACGAACAAAAGGTTTAAGGAATGATTTGTAAAATTTAGATAGTTCTGATTTTTGTTGCTGCGCTCAAAGAAATGATGAGCGAAAGAACAGTTGAAAAGTCGTGGCATCGGCACGGTGGAAAATGTTTCAACCCTGGTTTATTCTTTCTTATCAAGTCCTTGGCACACATAAAAAAATTTAGTAAAAATGAACGAAAACTCACGAGAAACAGGTAACTGTTCCGAAAATCAGTCCGTTGATTAACAGTTTGCAGATATTACAGAAATATTTTGCTTAGTAATGAGAATTTTGTTTTCATTTATATGTGCGTTAAATAGAATGAAACCTTTGGTATTAATTTAAATTTATACGTTCTAGTGCTTTAAAAAGCTCAAAACCAATTTTATTTAAAATATCCATGATGCATACAGTTTTCGGCATGCTTTATGGTATCGGCTTCATCCGACTGGGTGTCTCTAGTCACATAAAATTAAATTGACGCTTCTAACCCAACAGTCTCAGCGAAGCATCGGACTATCGTTATTTAAAGTCGTTCTCTATATCAAGCACACTGCATTTCGTTTGCATAAATGATATTCAGCCAAGAGATTCGTTACGCACGCAACGTAATGCATAATAATACGTGACGCTCTAATGAAGCATTGTGGATTGTACTTTGCCTCATAAATAATTAATTATTGCGAAAGCTTTAGCTCGACGAAGCTTTAGCAGTCCAAAATCAAGCTTTCATTTCCAATTTAGTTACAGTTGTAGGTATTAAATGATAGCCACACATAATCTATATACGTTTGTTTAACTCATATTATTCATGTTATTCATGTAGCTTAAGCATCTAGGCCATGGCTGGCTTAATCGGGGACCGCTCGAGTACCGCCAAAGTTTATAAACAACTGGCTACATATACATATACATATCGATGCTCAGAGATGTGCAATTGCTTACGCGATCTCAGTAATTACGTCATTCAAGCAATTTGTCAGATCATTTGAAATCTATAGTGGCTTCGGCATTACTTTTTGGTCGACTCTCCACATGCTTTTTTACTACAACAAGTTGTTATTTAGTCTAACATCTAATACAATTTCGGTTTTCATGCAATTAAAAGTTGAGAATATTTCCGCAAACTTAGTTACGTTTATAGCTAAATTTGAAATTATTCATTAGTTTTTGTAATATATATTGCAGGATCTTGTGGTTTCACAGTGTTACTTAACCATTTACGGTAAAATTGTGCATTTTTACATTGAGAGATTTTGTCGCCGGACACTATAAATTAACCGGACCGTACCAGGCCTCGCGCAGGTAATTTCAATTAAAAATGAACACAAAAAGAAAAATTAAGAGTGATTTTACTTTCACATCATAAATTTACTTGTATTGTCACAGCTTGAGTTGATAAAACAAACCGTTGTTCGCTGCGACGAGCTGAACGCATAAAGCCCTGTGGTAAAGATAACAGCCAAAATGTATCTGTTGCTCTGATTTAAGAATGTTCACAGGAACAACGCAACTGTAGAAGTGAAAAGACACAGTTGTGTGTCGTTATGTATCGTAAGTTCAGTTCAACATGAATGAGGGAGTAAAAACAGCGTAGCATAATTGATTGCAATTCGCCATCTGTAAAGATAATGTTAATGATATTTAAACCTACATTCGCTGTTTTATTGACACAAGAAGTATATCTGACTTAATGACATCGGTTTAGCGAATTTTGTTGTTTCACAAGTTGTTGGTAGATCCAAAGGCCATCGTCGATAACCCTTTCCCACCGTCAGAACCAGTAACGATTTAGTTGATATGGATTTTCTATGGCTCGCCCATTATGGTTAAATAGTTTCTATGGTTTGCCAAAAACATTTGAAGAACGTGCATATACTATTACGTAAGATTCTGGCTTCGTTCTTATTTCACTTTTTTAGCTGAATATGTGTACCATATTTGAACAAACCGTAATGATATGGCTCTCAAGTGTCTCTTTTAAGAACCGGCTTAGCACTGTATCATGAACAAAAATACGTGTGCCAATAATATAACGAGGAAGTGGGACTGTATACGTATCGAATTCATGCATTATTGGCAGCCGTTTTATTATCATATCGCTAGTCGATTAATAAAGTGGTAAAAAGTTACTCTGTCTAAATGTGTAGTTGTAATGTTAAAGTTTTGGTGTGAGCTCTTACATTTAATCTTATGAAAAGTGCGTCAAAGCAGCATCTATGCCAGAATATAATCATAAACGTTTATGATCGATTGCTTATACAAGAATGGGGGCACAGAAAGAAACTGGCAATTTCTAATGGTTTATTGATAGCCCACTGCTCAATCAGAAGAACCATGAGAATTCTGAAGCTATCGAGACAATGCTTGTAATCAGTGTGAAATGGCAATCGTGAGCGTCTACTTACCGCTAAACCTTTCGCAAGTATGGAACAATTGGTAACTTGATAATTTGTTTTTAGGGGCATCAATCGCTACTGGTACGTCTTATTTTTCTTTAAATGTGATTGTACAATTCCGAAGCGTTGCTCGCATTCCAAATTCAGTTGATTAGCGAATTACAGTGGTCGTAGGGGTGTGCATATTTATCAGCAACAGTTGACAAGAACTTAAAACAATGCTAAAGTACGACGGCTGTGATAAAAACGTAGATAATTCCCCAAATAGTACGGCGACATGCCGTTATAAATTATTACCAATATATAATCTATTCATGAACGACAGCTATGATAAGCATTGGAACTATCTTTATTATATCCTGTCACTTGCTTCATTTTCTTGGCTAGTAAATAAAGCTTCTCTTACGCTAGCTATTAGCTCCCAGTATTTCAATTGATTCTGTATTCTTCGTTCTAATAATTGTTTTGGCCGTCACAGGCTATGTAAATAAGGATTATAATTGATTTCTATTTAACCTATTTTCGGTTTCCTCATAAGAGACAGAGGAAGCTTCTCTGGGTTCGATAAAATGAGAGAAAACAGTGCTAATATTCGATATTCGCCGTCAATTATACTCTGTTAATCGTAGCTAGTTGATGATTTTACTAGATAGTATGACACTATCCACGTTCCACTTGCAACCTTATGAATATTGCGGTATGTTTTATTTTAACGGCGAACTCTTAACCCCTTCCTCTGTATTTTATGGGGTACCCCAATGAAACGCGTTGGAATATTTGCTTCCTCCTGTGTAATGCTGTGGTATAGGTGTAGTGTCCCGCTATTAAATGCAAGGGGACAGGCCAAAACGCCCCGCGGTATACCTTAATGTTTCACGTGCTTAGCCAAAGAAGTGTCATATTGATCAGCAAAAGTTCAACTCTTGGTCGTAGTAATGATGTTTAATTGATCGCAAAGCTATTGTTATCATGTGATAACGTAATAAATGCTATATTTCATGTAATAATAAATTGCAATTACTGTCTACCTAAAGTATCATGTAATGTCTAAAGTAGAATATGCACGTTTGTGGGACAAAATGTTCTCACAATATAGTAAGTGCGAAATGTGTTTCAAACTACTTTTCTAGTAAGGGTTTAATGTAACTCTCATTTTATTGGACACATCTAAAAATCGCTTTTCCTAGGCGAAATAAATTGATTTCAAAAATTCAATATTAAACTTAGCTTCCATATTGTTATATCAAAAATGTTTACACTAGTTTGAACTGATTGAGCATTGCTCAAATGTGGCTGAATCTCTACTTTAGTAATTTCTCACTGGTTTCAAAAATCGAGCTAACTCTTTTATCTGATGTTCTAGCAAAGGATTATGCCCTCTTAAATATCATAAAAATGCTAAAAAAATAGCATATTTTTAGTCAGAAATCACATAGTTCTTTTCTTCTCAGCACCTTCTTTTAATATACTACTAATATCGTTTATGTAGCAGCTATGAAAACAATAAACTCGCGCTTACTATAGAGATATTAGTGAAATGCCTGGATGACAGATAACAAATAACAAGCTAATCCCGCGGTGTGTGATAGGGTTGCATGAGATATCTTTCGCTCTCTGTATAATAAAAACAATCGAAACTTCGTAGAAAGATAAATGAAAACAGTTTTGTTATACTTTTAAGAACAGATATAAGATATAGCTTTTTGCGCGTTATTATCTTAGAGTGCTGAGCAGTGCGAGGAAACAGTTCATTCGAATATGTATACAGATTGATATATACTCATATGTAAACATTTATAGATATATATGCTTTTTCAGGAATAAGTGTCCTTAATTTATTGTGTCTTGTGCTGTTTTACCGTAGCACTGTTAGATATTTATTGGTTAGAAGCTTAAAGAGTAAGGGCAGATAATGGCTAAATTGTTTGAAATTTTTCATGTTTTTGTTTTCTATAATGACGCGTTTTGCAAAGAATTCCATGCTACGATCAATATTTGATAAAAGCACACATTTATAATCGCTATCCACAGCTTTGAAACAGTGTAGTTACGAAGAAAGTGTAATGCAAATATATAGTTTAGTATTTCATGTACTATACATGTAGCTTTCCTTTTTGCTTGGTGCTAACTGGCTTGTCTGTTTCACAATCAAGTACTGTTACGGTTGATCACTTCACGCCTCGATGTAGCGGTTAATAACTTCTGCTAAACCGTAAAGGAACACGTTCTTTTGACTTAGGTACATTCATCATTGTATTTGAATAATGCGTTGCTTTCACGCTTTCTTAAAATTTGTATAACTGTAATGTCATACAGCTACTGGGTGACATTATTTGGTTACAACTTGTTTAAAGATTACACAAATGCGGACAGTTCCATGTCGAACAAATCCTAGTATAATGCGCGTTTCACAGAATGATACGCGCACGATGGGTTCAGAGACTTTTACGTCAGAGCAAGGCGAAACAGTTTATTGTGCGTAAACATTGACGGCAGATATTTACAACGTTCTTAAATGGGGTTATTCGCAAAAAAGGTGCACGAAGTTCAAAATTATGCACAAAATGACGTGCGTGACTCGAAAGCTACGCACATCCAAACGAGTGTAAGTTTTGAGCTACGAACACTTTGCTTTCGGTAATAAATTTTTATCAATGGATCTTCTTCCTCTTAATCTTTGCCATAGCCATCGTAGCCGTCATCATACCAGTCTTGCACTAGTTTGCTCTACTGGTCCCTATCCCCAGCTATGTTTGTGAGCTGCTCCGTCGTCCATCCGCTCCATTGTTTTAGATCGTTTTCCCATTGCCTTCTCGGTGTTCCTGATCTTCTATCGCCTTCCACTCACCCCCTATCAAAACATTCGTCAATGCTTTGGTTCTAATTTAGTGTCCATAGTACTTCAGCTTCTTTCATGTGATAGTATCCACTACTGATTTCGGTCTCTTCCCAGTATCTCCTTCACTTTTTCCATCACTGATTCATTGGTCTTGTTTTCTCTCTACGTAATCTTCAACATTCTTCTGTAGCACTTCATTTCAAATGCCATCAGTTTCTTTATCATTGGATACGTGTACGTAAATCTAAAGTTAGAGCCAATTTTTTGTGGGTAACTTTGAGGTTTTTGTTGCAGAAGCAGAATTGACCATAATTCAAAAAGTAACGAATTGATAAGTACGCATAGCTTTTCCTTTATGCTCGTTTGAGTGCTCACAATAATTAAGATAAGTTTTGTTGACTACGTATAACAAATGAAACTTAGGGAGTGAAGCATTTACAAATAGCGATCACCTGTATAGAATGAAACATATACATTGCAAATGTTTCGATTCATACAATGCATATTTAAATTCATACAAAATAGTGTTTAGTTTTAAGAAAATATATGTATTGATAGAGCACAGTGTGCGATTTATTTCGTACTATAAACTGCTACAAACCAATTTATTATATTCATGTTTTTATGCAAATCAAGCTGAAAATTCATACAAAAGAAGAAATCGATGGATCAAACTCCTTACAAAATTGTCCTAATAATCGTGTATTACAAATCTATGAACTGACACACTTTAAATATGCTTGTAAAACTAAAACAGAAATATGTCATATAGTATATACAATACACAATTATGAAAAATATATAATTGTTATTTGTAAGAGGGTGTCCTGTATTTTCGTCCTGTGTAAATGTATGACTCACCTTTGTCCTTTACTTTATTACCTGCGGTATCTTTCTGGCACTTCCATTACCGACTGAATCTGTGTCATGATGTTGACAAAAACAGAGTAAAGCTATCAATTTTATTTCATTGGATTATTTTTCAGCAATCTGAGGTCTAGCCGTTTTTGTTATTTAAGGGGCATCAGGCATCGCATGTCTATTGAATATTGCATAATGCATCCTGGACTAAAAGCACATTATTAGTACATGTTATTAGGGTTGCACCGCTGGCTGACATCATCGCGAATACAAATGAGTTGATATTTTGACAAATATTACAACACAAATCAGTATATACCATGTCCTGGATATACTCCTGCGACACAAATTCTAGTAGCAAAGACACTCATCAGAAAGCTTTTTGCGTCGTACTAAAACTTTGTCTGTGTCACAGACGAAAAGTTTTGGAAACCAAAAGAATTTAAATATTAACTTTCGTCGAAAGTAATGGCGAATGGCGAAACATCGGCTGACAGAATAGGAAAGGTTCATAATTTTTGAAAATGGCAAGTTTATTTTGTAATTATTGTTAAAATTGACCAGTTCAAAAATTTAAAACTATTGCTCGTAAATAAGACGAAATATTGTGGCCGTGTAAGCTAAAAAATGTAGAAACACCAAACAAAAGCTTATAACCGTTGGGTAAAAGCTGTCACAGATTACTTCGTTCGCTGTTATTACAGCTCGCAGATGACGTGTGTGATAGCACATTATTCGTAACTAATCAAAGATATAACCAAACGACAACGATTAGACGGAATTTCCGTGATTAGAACCGCAGATCCAATTACAGCGTTTTCAATATCAATTTTTGTGTAAATTTGCTTTAAAATTTCAAGAAATTACATAGCTATAGGCTCTAGAGGTAAGGGTATCTGACACTTTCTAATAAATGACTGCAGTTTCGTCTATAAGGTTTGTTTGTTTGATATTTTGAGGTTTCTTTCTAACAATTAGCCGTAATTTAAACAAATTTAGCTACTTCACATGTACAGTGCCAGTTATTGTGGAACTTTTAAGGTATCTACCAGTTTCATAGCAGAACTACAATGATACAAAGTGTCAACTATTTGAACAGCATCCTTCCAGACATTGTGTTATTACCATAAACTATGAAACCATCTCATGAACTTTAGTCGAAATGGAATGAAAATTGATATGCGATATCTTCGACATTAACGATATTTGGTAATGATGGCCTATCGATAAAATCTGCTTTTTTGCGGTCAATTTGGCTATATGCTAGCAATAAAACTCAATATATATTTCATGCTTACAAATTATATTTGTTATGATATTTTTTGTTTTTTCTTTTTCTTATTAGGTTTTCTGTTTTTTTACAATTTCCATTACTGGATTTTATTTAATCTTGTGTAACTTTTTGATTTTATATATTTTATTTTTCATTTTGACATTTTTATAATTTTTATTTTTAGTTTTCAATTTTTTGCTTTGCGATTGCAGCGCTGACTTTATGGGTTCAATTTTACGTATCATCGCTTCCTCCGATATGTAGACTGCACAAATCCGTACAATATATTTCATACAAATTCACCACATTATGAACCTTAATATTTGTCATTCTATTTCGAAATTACCAAACGAATTCGGTAATTTTAACAAATAAACTAAAATCACAAACCGTATGAACAATTCGATGACGTGTCCGTCCGCAGCGGTATTAACAGGAGTCTCAGTGCTGGCAACATTACGTATGTATATCAGATTGTTAATGAATTCTTATAAATTGGAGGAACGAAATACCAAAACGAGCATAAACTGGCGCGAAAACCTATGGAGTCGACTTAAGCGGCCAACTCGGTGTTCAGGGTTCATCAAATTATTTGTAGCTGGAATGGCAGGTGGGCCGGTATGCAACGGGTCGTGTGGACCGTCGATTTGGTCGGTTACTATGGGTTGCGCATCAGACACAGTGAGTCGTAGGTCACATTGCCATGGGTTCGCTAAAACTGAGTAAATTTAAAGCTTGTCGTTCGTCTTGTATATCTCCTTTATTTCATGAAAATGCAGTAGCACATAAGCAGCCTTTGTTTTGTTTTCATATTAGCTATATGCGTTAATAAAACACTAAAACAGTACTATGTATAAAAGAAATGTGTGTTTACAATGGATAAGTTGTTAGTGTTTAGTATACTACTTTTGCTGACCTTTAAGAACTCGTAGCTTTTTCTATAATGTAAACTGATTATCCCTTGTTCGAAACTTGAACCAAAAGACAAATTTTGCATTAAACTAAAAATTCAGCTCAATTTTAGTTTTGTTTAGTGTTCCGCATCAAAAAGCTAAAGTTTGTGTATTTGCCCCATTTTTCTGTTTAGGTCTAAACACAACAAAACAAAGTTTTTGAATTTTGCTACGTGGCAGATTTAACGCTAGTTTATGCTTCTAAAGTACAATGAGACACAGGGTTGTATGAAATTATTTCGTCATAGATACCAAAAAGAAGCTAGTTAAATTGAAACCACAGAACTTATTTTATAGCAATGTGTGACATCCGGGCTTTCGGAATAGGTGCGAAGGAAAGAAATGACACAACTATCACGGTCCCCTAAAATACGCCTCCTTCCATGATCAAATTCCGACCCCGAGATTTTTTGATCTGAGGCGAAAAATACACTGCTTACGACGAAATTCGCTGGGCAATTAATGTAGACATCAACATAAATGTTTAGCCCTGATGGCACAGTTTAATAAGCTTACAATTTGATTTTAAGTTGTTTTTGTCGATGACAAATGCTGTTTTTGATTGCACTAAAATTTTCGTTTTCATGTGACGCTATTTGTATTTTTCCTTTCTCGGATCGCAACTAACCCCAAATTTGCAACCCCTATTTGACGGACCACGCCGGAACCTAATGCGTAGTGAGAATTTTCACACCACATAATCTATAACAGCTTTTCACATCATGTCTCCAAGAAGCAGGAAACCTATTTAGTAAAAACTTTTAAATTTAACTTTTTTTGGAATTAAACTTTGGCTCAAAGATTGAAAATAGTTGCTCTGAGAAAAATTGTCAGATAGTGGTTGCTCTCAGTGAAACGATTCTGACCGGCGGTTTCTATTTTTGGAACTGTCATCTCCAAGTCGAGGTTGTTTTGTGAGAATTTGGATAGAAAAGTCTTGCAGCATCGCAAACACAAACTTCATATATTTTTTTCGAGGCGCAGTTATATTGTATTGCGCGCTGACAAAAGTTGTGAAAATCTGTCCATTCATACTTTATATCTGTACGATTGGCGAAACATTCAAAGAAATATTATGTGAGTTAATGGTTGTTACTTAGGATAAACCCAACGGCAATGGTAATATTTGTTGTTACTTATTTGTTTAAAAAATACATTCATAGATTTTTCTAGTGCTCAATACATACACATTTGCAGGTAATAAGCATTTTTCAAGACAGAATTCACCTCACAATTTCCGTATGTAACAATGATATACACACAATAGTGAAACACTTTGGCGGCCTTAAAACAGGCACACCAGTTTTGTCTGAGTACTAGCATTGAGGTTTTAGGTGGGTCACTACTGTGTCACGTCAGGGCTTATATGTGGGTCATCGGTGGGTATGTAAAATATTATGGGTCCAGATTGCTATGAGTCACCGTGGCTCGTGCGTCACTGCTACTCGATCCATGCCCATTTTTGAATTGAAGAAGCATGCAATAAGCTTATGTGGAACCATACAATTTATTTTTGGATCCATTTTATTACCACCATAAATTTGTATAAAGTTTTAGTAACGTAGACTATTTACTGAAGGATGTCACCCTTCACCTTGGCAACGTAGCGACCACAATTGCATGAATGTCTGGAGATACACCCACTGGCAACTATTAGCAAAGGAACCATAACCTAAATTATCTACTATTTTGCGCCCAATTCATTAGACAAAATGCTTGCTCACCAGTGTTTTAGGTTTAACAGGAGGTTATGTCGGGAGAGCAAATGCATAAAAGCGGCACCTGTCTCACATTGGCTACCACGACTGTCTCCACTGTGCAGCACTGCTGCACTCAACCTAGTAAAAAGGTTAAATTAGTCATAACATATGTACCTATAATACAATCTTGAAACACCCGTTTATATATAAAGGTAAGGTTCTAAGGGAGTATTGGTGTTTGCATAATGAAATATGAAATGCATAAATCATAATTCATGAAATCTGTGTAGGATGAGCAATGTTTGAAACTACATTTTGTAGATGCTTACGTAACTTCGTCACGTCACCTTTCACGTGACATTTGATATAATTAAGTCATGCGGATTTGTAAATGCAGGAGCAGAAGGCAGGACATTAAAAGTATCAAATGCAGAATCGATAGGTGATAATATAGGGGTACGATTGAAATTTGGCAGCTTCTGTCATAATATTTTTCTTATTTTGGCCGAATATATCGCTTGGCTTAAGCTCTTGAAATTTCTAGCACAACTTCGTTTTGCAATGTAGCTATCAATACAGGACAGGCCCGAACGTTTAGACTGTTTTTAAATTCATGGATCCAGTATTCTACCATAGCCCGTTAGCCGTATATGTCGGATGTTTCGAAATTGTCAAGTTTCTTAGGGTGCGGAAGCATTTTGTAGAATGAGACGCTAACAAATGTCGAGGTAGCAATACTGCAATAGTTTATTTGATTATATAAAAATACATGTCGCTATTAGCTGGGAACATTTAGTTTTTGTTGCAAACCAGGAGATACATCTCAATACTGATAGACTTATAAACCATCGTATAATGTTTTTTTCGCAAACTGGTTACGTTGCAGCGCTTATATTAAAAACACCATGAAATGTGTATCTATCAAAACGCATGGTGAGTAGCCAGACAAAATTATAGTCTGAAAATGAGACAATAAGGTAAATTATTACTGAACACTATTAGTAGATGTTTGAAATAATATAAACTGAAACCATGGATGCAAGACTGAAAATAGTAAAACCATGCTATATAGGTGTTTGTTTATTCGTATCCAATTACATTGTCTATCGCAAAACAGGTAATGAATTTATTTACTTTAGTGCTAAAATTCTGTAATGAACACCTATTTGAAAGTATTAATGATGTTTAAGACATAATATATATCGCCGCACAGCGATAACGTACCTTAGCGCAGTTTTAACTTGATTGGATTGAAGTTTATGGTATAGCAGTCGTATGCTAGCTTTGCAAGCTAGACGCCAGGGTCCGAATTCAGGCTAAGCCATTTAATGATAACTCGGTGATCTTTTCATTGTGTGATCCCAATGGGATCATCTGCTCAAAGTATATAAGGAAAACTCGAGTTCGAAAATGTTCATCGCGCGACTCCCCAGAGCAATAGTGTAACAGCTAACTACACTAGCGTACTAAACAAATCGTATCTTTGAGGATGTATGTATAAGGAATTTTAATTTATATGTAATTGATGATACGCATTGTAGTTCAGTGCCGCCCGCAAAATTTTTTTCGAGAATGTCCTTCAAGATGAGTAGTGCACTATTTTCAATCATTCAGTAATCATCGTTCCTATTACTAATACAGGCTCATTAGCCACTGTCAGCTGTAGATGATTATAAGTCACTGCAAAAGTTTAATAATAGACAGCAGTATTCATAACCCACAATATACAGACCGATGCATATGTATACTGTATCGAAAATTAATAGGTCGATCAGAAAGGTAATACAACTATGGGATATGTGAGAATAAATTATTTGGACTAATGATTTTCAACCTGTAGAATTTTTAGTGAGGTCTAAAGATTTAAAGTTAAAAATTGAGGACATTCTTGAAATTATGGTACACAAACTGGACTTCATACATATTTTTGCAACGAGATATCTTTATGAAAATATTTAAGCAACAAATTTTGCGAGTTCATCAGGCATTCGAGCCTTTATTAGACATATCTCCACCTTAAGCACTTCGTCGCATCTTAGTTGTCAGTATTGTAGCTTATTAAAAAGTGTATGTGGATTTTATCATATTGATCCCGTGTTACTCTGTGGAATTGTATAAACATAGTCATGAAAATAATTTTTCAAAAATTTAATGACAGATTTTAAAACCCTCTCCGTGATTTATATTTCAAGTATTTAATACTACCAACGCTGCCAGAATTATGATTGATGCATCATCGTCGTAATATTCGGGGCTGCTGAGACAGCCATAATCTCAATCTCAGTGGAGAATTCTAATGAAAATACTTTAAAACTAATTTTGGTCAACAATATCAACAAAATCCAAACTTGTAACATAGCAATTAAAATTTTTTTTAATAGACGATATATAACTAGTCACTCGCGCAGCTATGTGAACCGTAGCGATTGCAGCTAATCTTAGCTTAGTGACTATTGCAAGGTTCTAAATTCAACTTCTTGAGTCACGATTAATATCTAACGATAACCATTAGTAAGTCGACCATGGTTTAACAGCAACGCTACGGCTATTTTAATTACATATCATATCTCTATTAGCCTTTATTTATTCCTCCAATGACTAAAAGAATGGCAACTTTTGAAATTAGTAAATCAGAAATCTCAAGAAAAATTGTAATTTTCAAAATTAGGATTTTTCGTTTCAAGCATTTGTATCACATGCAAATACAATAGCTTTTATCGCATTGACGAACCCCAAAACATATAGGCCCAATGTAATCTTTAACGGGCATGGATGTTGAAAAGCGGAAAAGTTTTACTATTTTTGGTGGCAAAATTTTATAATTTTAATTGCTGTATCGTCCCGTTAATGACATGGACAGTGTAGATTTAATTTAGTGAAACTATCGTGTTTAACCCATTAAATATCCACTACAAGTCCAACATGCACTAAACTTACTTTATCAACGTTGGGAAAGTCATGTTTGCGTAAACAAAATTTTGTTTCGGCTCTACAGTTTTGAAGGGTCAGTTTTAGAAAAATTTTGCCTCAACTCTTCCCCCAGGTTTTCAGACGGTATAATCTTCAAAACTTGGAGTTGAAACAAATTTTGTCCACTATACCAATACCTCCCTCCCACAAAAAAGTGAGGGGAGGGGAGAAGGTTGAAATGAATCGCGTCATGCTAGAGGCGTTTAACTGGTCATTTAGAACAGCGTCATACGTTTGTCAAGAAATCATGAGCTTTTGGTATTTAGCAGCAATATTGTTCCGTAATACGAGTTTTCGAGCAACTAAATTATTGCAATAACATGCACGCGGTGGTACAAACATCCATAAAGTATAAAATGCAAAACCCTGACTCACATGTCAGTGTGCTGCACAGTAGAGTTTGCCATTGTTATTATTTTTAAATGTATTTGCTGATGATTCCAAACTATTTTATTCTTTCATGCCTGGTTGTAATTTACATAATGTTCAGTGTGATCTTGATAATGTAATTGATTGGTTAGTTATGATGCAGTTATCGGTTGCAGTTCAAAAATGCTTTGTTCTACATATGGGTTATCTAAATACTAAATTTGGTTACTGTCTATTAGATAGTTCCGTTGCTAAATGTAGTAACATTAGGGATCTTGGAGTTATAGTTGATGATAAGTTAAAGTTCTCTGATCATATTGAATCAATATGCAAAATTGCATTTAAAAAAATCAATCAAAACTTTTTATGTTTTAATACTAGATATGATAAATTCCTTCTGAAACTCTATAAATCCTTCGTTAGACCTAGCATTGAATACGCTTCAGAGTTATGGAATCCTTATCTTCGAAAAGATATAATTTTACTTGAAAATGTTCAAAGAAATTTTACTCGTCGAATTCCAGGGTTAAGTTATTTATGTTATCAACAACGTTTGATACATCTAAAGCTTGAAAGCTTAATTTGTAGAAGAATTATTAAAGATCTGGTTATGGTTTATAAAATTATAAATGGTCTGGTCAGACTAAATTTTGATGATTTCTTTTCTAGATCCCAACTATCCCAGACTAGAGGTCATAACTTTAAACTTGAGATCAAGAGATCTCGTTTGGATATTAGAAAATATTTCTTCGCCACCAAAGCTGTTCCTTGGTGGAATTCACTCCCTTCGGAGATTGTTGATTCAACTAATATCTTGATTTTAAAAAGACGTCTCTCCAACTATCTACAAACGTTGGACATTCAAGGCAGGCTATTAGAAGCCAGTACTGGCCCAAGTCTGACCTTGCCAACACCATTAAATTCTTAGTCCTTTTTTATATTGCTAATAGTTATTATTGTTGTCTGGCTAAAATTATAATAAAATAAATAAATAAATAAATAAAAATACCTGAACCTTATTGATTAAAACTGTGATTGTATTAATTTATATGTCTCGCGTTATCGCTTTATATATTTGTTTGCCTTCCGGCAAATAACAGTTTTGTATTAATTAAGTATCTTTCACTCATTAATTATGAAGGTCGTGTTGAACTGAACGAACTCGCATTGTGGATCGTGTTTGGTTAGCTTCAAAATTAGTCTAGGAATACTGAAAAGCATTTATCCTGAAACATACAAAGCTTTTTAGTTTACAAGTATAATTTTTTCCGCAATGATGTAAATGTTAATGCGCAACTAAACTTAAGTGATCCTGCTGACCATCCTATTTTGTTTTTTGTAAAAATTTTCATAACCGAACATCTTCTTGTCGGTCATAAAATGCTTTTTTGGCGAATATCAAATATGTTGGCGAACAGGATTTTGTCGGATTTGCATTAACAAGGGGCTTGTTCGCGAGCAGTAATTGGTAAATAATATGATCGTCCCGTTTGTGACGTCACTGTTACACTAACTTTGTTCGCGAACAGAGGCGAATACTGTTTCAACGCTATCAAATGTTACGGAATTGTCATAACCCGAGCGAAAACCTTTAAGTCTGCGATAGCAGAGAATCGAATCGAATATCCTATATGTTAAGTAACAATGGATATGGTTTCGACATCGGTCACTGCAAAATAGGATAATTAGCGGAGTCACTTTAAGTTTAGTTACGCATAAGTCTAGACAGGAATTAATGAGTTTGTACGCCAGCGGAATTGGTACTAAATGTGGTTTGCTGAAAAACTAAAATTTATTAATTTCCCCTATTGGAAAAACTATCATCTAATTTTGAATAAAGCATAAATCAATAATCCATCATTTACCTTTTAAGATGTGTGCACCTAGGGCCTAAAATTGTCACACAGCAAATTTCCGCTAGTGCCAAAAAGGTGCACCCAAATCCTACCTTGATACATAAAATAAATATCTATGCTAATATGTTTGTACGAGCCCTTGTTTGTAGGCTAAGTTTCAGGGTTTGATAGCCGGGATGGACTGCTGAAAAACTATTTATTACGTTTAGTTTAACATATTGTGTTACATGAAAAATATTTAGCCCTAAGACCAAAAGGGCAAGACTAGAAGTACCTAAAGTATACATACTGGTAAAATAAATACGCAAATGTTGCTATTTTTAAATTTTTGTTTAGTCATAACTTAATAAGGCAGTACAAAAAGACATGTAAATTCACACCAAATTTTGCGCAAGCGTCGTTTGTATCAAAGTTGCACAGCAGGTTGTTATAACATATCAACACATTCTGTTTTTAATTTCACAAGTCAGTTGTAACGGCATTTTCGGCATTATCACCAGTGAAGATGAGTAACTATTCAGTTTTTCTGTATCTGATTTACATGCCTGTGTTTATTAATATCTGTTAAATAAATGAACAAAATATCCACGCTGAGTCGCAGATATTATATAATACGAACATTTACGCAGTGAGTGATAAGAACGTGACTGTACTTTCTTGTACTTATACGAGTTTCTAAAATTTGTGACATTGGTGCACTTTTAACTAAAAGAAAATATTGACAAATGAATGTAGTATCCAGCTTTGCCTACCAATTCCAAGATTGGATACATTTGCGCTAGCTGACTTCTTTGCATGATGCTATGATCCGTGATACGGAATAAAATTCAACTTTTAGTACATAAATGAGCTATTAGCCTTCGCGTCTAGAGATTTGAATGCTCGTGATTTTATTATTTATGCAATACTAGGTATTAGTTACTGAGCTAAGAAGATGTTTACGGTCAAATATAGATGAAGGTAAACTCTGAACTAGCGTCATTATGTTTGAGGTTTAATCAATCAGCTCCCTAGGAAATAAATTATATCATCGCTGTGGGCTATTCACGCTGCATTGCTTATATTTTTTAAAACGATATGTACGTTTGTTTATCGAAATGTTCATTATTCGCATAAATTATTATGTATGTCATACAATGTTGAACAAACTTTTGACGCTGGCTCAGCGCGACAACTCTTGAACAGACATCAAACCTGAGTCGTTGCCAAAAAGGTGCGCTGCAGCCCATACTCAAGAAAGCCTAGTCAACAGCATATAGATCAACATAAACAAGTACTTTGGTATGATATTAGAGAATCATGACGGAGCAGCACCAGTGGAAACTATATAAACTAATTAGAACATGCGCAGGTATATCGCGATTCTACCAAGGCGTTATTGACGACACGACCGGCAACAGTATTGTAACGAAATCAGCCCGAATTGGACGCCGGCGAGAGCACTTCGACACTCTACTGAATAGCGAGCAACCAAAAACACACTGAAACATGGTGACGCCAACTTTTTACGGTTTTACTGAATACCGCTTTTAAAATCACGGAAAAAGTATTCCCCGACCGTTTCAAGAACCATCGCGAAACTTTCAGCCGGAAACAGCAGTTTGGTCTTTGTCCAGTTAGCAGCACTATAGATCAGACCTGCACGAGTATCGAAGCCCTTTCGCAGTTGCATTTGCTGATTTCAACACTGCCTTAGATTCTGTCCACCGGCGGTCGCTGTAAAAATTAATGTTGGTCCATGGAATGTCAACCAAGCTGCTTTCCTTAATAAAAACACTATGGAAGCCATCATTTGGCTGTGTACGCGTTGATGGCAGTCCGTCCGAACCTTTTGATGTTAAATCGTTTGTGGGGCAGGGATCGATTTTGTCGCCCGCCCTATTTAACTAAGCTGTGGTTTGCGTCGTACAAAAAGCACTGCACCAAGAACACAGTGTCAACTATGACGCAACTCATGAGCCTTTCACTGACGCATCGTACGCTAATACTATTGCCATTGCACCTCCTTCAAAAGAACAGCTGCGGCTAATTTTAGACAGACTCAACAGCGCCACAACGCCAGATTATTAGAGATTGTGACCCGTGTTTCTGCGATGTCTCCCATCAAGGATGGCGCACCCCATGGCGTAGATCTCAACAGAAGCATGCGCGACTAAACTTAAAGTGACCCCGCTAACCATCCTATTTTGCAATTTCCCTTGTCGATACACATCCATTGTTAAGGAACTAATAGGATATTCGATTCACTGCTACAACAGACTTAAAGGTTTTCATTCGGGTTATTACAATTCTGTGACATTTCATAGCATCAAAACAGGATTCAGCTCTGTTCGCGAACAAGTTTATTGTAACTGTGACATAAACGGGACGGTCATATTATATATTAGTTACCGGTTGCGAACAAGCCCCTAGTTAAAACAAATCCGACAAAATTCGCGTATATACATTTGTATTTGCTAACAAAAAGTAGCATTTTCTGACCGACAAGAAAACGTTCGGTGATGAAATTTTTTTTACAAAAAACAAAATAGGATGGTCAGCGGTGTCATTTTAAGTTTAGTCGTGCACAAACTGAGACGAATGCCTCGTCATCATGAGAGGGCTCTGCGAACGCATGGTGAGGTAATGAGCTAATATATACATTATATAATATATAAAATACAAACAGCTCTGTGCGTATAAAACATGTATATTATACATGATCACGCTTCGAGGTAGTAACTGTGGTAGGCGGGGAAGTGGTCGCCGCAGAGGGGAGGGTAGAAAACCTCGAGGGAAGAGCGCCGTGCGTGGGAGTACTCACAAAAGGTGGGGACTAAACCTTCAGGCGACGACCTATTTTTGGCCACGTGTACCGCTTATTTTTGCTAATTTTAACCTTATTTTTGCAATTTTTGCTAAAATCTTCTGTGCGCGGTTGGCACGGGGGGACATGCGGAATATCATGGGGGTAAGGATACCCGCAGAGGGTATATCAAGGCCGGGGTCTGAGACCTGAAGTGAGTATTCAGCCTGATCTCCGGCTTCTGCATGCATGGTATATATCAATTTATGTACTGTCGTAGTTCAAGATGTAGCAGTTCTATGAAACGTCATATAAGCAGAATATGCTTCAGCTAAAAGTGATTGATTGTAATAAATTCCACGTTATGTGCAATCAGCCAAGTCGAATCTCGTAGGAGTTATGCTTTTGATATGGTTAAAATTAGACCTTAATTAATTAAATTGACGTAAATTTACAAT
The DNA here is from genome assembly GCA_030248225.1 of Trileptium ribeirensis. NCBI lineage: Eukaryota > Metazoa > Nematoda > Enoplea > Enoplida > Thoracostomopsidae > Trileptium > Trileptium ribeirensis. The sequence goes on along the minus strand of JASANE010016008.1, from coordinate 63,069 downwards.
CATTCGCGGCCAATTTCATTTCCTAGTAATGCAACTTGAATAAATTTTTCTGTCCGGACCGGACCGCGGCCATCAATAGTGTAACTGTAGGTGTCGCTAGGGGTGTCCCTAGACCATATTTGTCCATTTAAGTCCTCTCTGAAGACTTCACACCTAGCCCCCCACCGGAAGGATTCGCATCGCTCCAGAAAGGCTTGGCACAGCCCCGAATGATTCGCACCCTCCTCCGAAGGCTTCGCAACCCGTCCTAAGGCTTCGCACCCCCCTCCGAAGGTTTGGGACCAACCCCCTCCCTCCGAAGGCTTCGCACTCACCCACGCCCCTCACCTTGCGCCACCGCGCGACGAACGCTAGCGGAAAATTTTTAGCATAAACTGCATAAATTTAAGTTTTGTTTAAATTACATATATTCGTGACTGCTACGAGCGAACCACTGTCTCTGCATTTATGTTATATTATATCGTCGCTACAATAGCATTGGGTAAACTACTGATGTTGCAACAACGATATGGTTGCTTTGTTTGCTGCACTAAAAGAAAACGTTTTTGCAACATCTATATTTATGTGCAACGCTATTGTTCGAACCAAAAGTAGAAAATCATTATGCGCTGCAATAACAGGATGAAAATATATCGTCTTTGCAATATCTTTACGGTGTGCAATTGGTACACAGAGATCTCTGGAAACGATGCATTGGGGTTGAAATCGACAAAAATTAGGGTAAAATTGGCAAAAATTTGTCTGCCTCATACCCCTTGAAGACCTCCTTTTTACTCCGTGAGGAGTTCCCTCCCAACGACATCCTCCCCCCCCAGTATCCCCCCTAAGCCGACTAACCTTGGACATCTATGGTGTTGACACTTAATATCTCAATACGAAGCATTTGTTTTGAACATGACACTCACTGGTTAAAATGTGAACTGTAAAAAAATATGAGGCGCGAATGGCAGAAGGCATCTATCAAACGAAGGTATTCCTTGCTTTACCTCTACGTACAGCAGAAATAGCTATTCGTGATCCTTTGCCTACTCCGAAACGAAACTTTCATATCATATGACCCATAATAATGAAATGAGGGGCTTTTTTAGTTAGTCTCCCCAGCAAAATCGGTGAGGTTTGGAGAAATAGGAACACTTTTTAGTACCATTAGACGCAGCACGACGAGATTTTTGAGAAATAGCTACGATAAGTATGTATGTAGTATGTCAATAAAATATATGTAATACATGATCAAACCTTGTCCCTAAAATGTATTACATTTTACTAACATGCTGAGGTAAAATTGTGATACCGTCAAAAACCGATGTAGACGTTTAAGGGATATTGTTGGAATTGTTGCTTAAACCGCAAGAAAATCTTAATGGCTAAAGCTCACAAAAGCCGCGGATGTAACGTGCATTGAGATTATAAATTAGTTTAGATTGAAAAAGTGAAGATATCAGTCAGGACAATCAAAGACTATGTCCATTAATAATCAGCCATTCAGTACCTGAATGGTATCATTTTGATGAAACATTCCTAACGGTTGCGGGAATATGCTCAGATAAAAAGATATTTTGACTGGGATTTTATGTCCACTTCCAAAAATGTGGTCAAAATTTGAAGTATATAATTTACGGGTGATATATTGTGGTAACCCGCGCCAAGGCACTTACTAGCACCAAGGTTAAAAAAATTGGTTAGTGTTTTACATGCATATGATAAACTGCGGCTGTCCGCCCCAAAATACTTACTAGTACCAAGGTTAAAATGATTAAAAGTGATATAAAATAAAGATGATATCAGGCGGAAAAACCGCACAAATCTACTTAATAGTACAGAGATCAAAAGATCTAACCAATTACAAGGTCAACGGTGTAACCCAAAGGCCAGACGGATGTGGTCAAAGGTGTAGATAGATCATATATAAATACACATATATAACTAAGTTACCTCTAGATTGTGTATCAAAATGTTCGACGATCTAGCATGGTGAGCTTAACTATGTGCAGATTTGTACGTGTGGTAGGCTAAATCTTCGACGCTTTCTATGCGATCTTCGAGTTTCGAAAGTCGTTTTAATATAAAGTCAATGATAATTTTGTGGAAATCGGTAGTAATCGGATAAAGTGGAAAGATTAAGTGGAAATCGGAAACGATGTAACCCAAAAGCCAGACGAATGTGGTCAACGGTGTAGATAGATCATATATAAATACACATATATAACTAAGTTACCTCTAGATTGTGTATCAAAATGTTCGACGATCTAGCATGTTGAGCTTAACTATGTGCAGATTTGTACGTGTGGTAGGCTAAATCTTCGACGCTTTCTATGCGATCTTCGAGTTTCGAAAGTCGTTTTACGATAAAGTCAATGATAATTTTGTGGAAATCGGTAGTAATCGGATAAAGTGGAAAGATTAAGTGGAAATCGGAAACGATGTAACCCAAAAGCCAGACGGATGTGGTCAACGGTGTAGATAGATCATATATAAATACACATATATAACTAAGTTACCTCTAGATTGTGTATCAAAATGTTCGACGATCAAGCATGTTGAGCTTAACTATATGCAGATTTGTACGTGTGGTAGGCTAAATCTTCTACGCTTTCTATGCAATCTTCGAGTTTCGAAAGTCGTTTTACGATAAAGTCAAGATAATTTTGTGGAAATCGGTAGCATGGTTATGATCACTGGAGGAGTTGGCATGATCAGTGCGTTGATTATTGATACGTGATACCTTACGAATGTAGTCATCATTACATATATATGAAATTCTTTTTCGAGTAAGACTATCTACAATAAATTGTAACTGAGAATATTATAAGAACTGTAAGTGTTTAAGTAATTATGAGTATATTCTTGTTGTTTGGTTATTAAAGGTTGGGGTTACAAAGATTTGTATAAAATTTGGAGATCTTTTAGCTTTATTAGGTGAGTTTTTAAAATTCTGCATGGATAACCTCTATCCTTCAACATTACTTTTAGTTCATTTTAGTCATTTTCAAGTCCACATAACTCACTGTTTATGCTGATGAACCTGCTAAGTTGACTGAAAATAATATCCTGAAACACTGTGACTGAAATATTTCTTGCGAAGTGAGGAAATGTGTAAATTTTAAAATTAAAGTCTTTCAATTTGTCATAAAGTTTTAATCGTGCTTTACCGTGATCTAACGCAATGTTTAGGTCTAAAACGTTTGAATTTTTATTACTAGTGTTAAATTTGCATAGTTTTAAACCATCGGGATATATTTTTTATATTATTTTTCGAAACCATCGTCGTCGTTAATCAATGTAAGATCATCGATATATCTATACGTATACATGAGAGGTTAATGCTTGTCTCTACGAAAGTTCACATTTTTTGGGTAAAAAGTTACTGTCATAATTGTGCAAATATGAATAAATGGTGTATGGGGCAGCATCCGTACCCATCGGGATTCCGATAAGTTGTCTGCAGACCTTATTTCCTTAAAATTAAAGGTCTTAAAGACCTTAAAATCAGTATTCTTGACAAGCACATCAACATATCGAGTATGTCACAGTTATTTAATTGGTAATGTTTCGGTCTACTTTTTTATTATACGTCCAATACTTTTTGTATTTGGAAACCCAAACAAATAAGTTGTCATTTTGTTAAAAGCTAGTCCTAGATATTGTTTAAAAGTGGTAATAATATCACCATGCGAAAGATGTGTATTGATAGTTCGAAAATTATATGTGGGATTTATATTATCTATTTTTCCAAAATCTTCTGGTTGCTGTTTATAATCCAGAAGGGGTTTATGCCAGTGCATTTTTAAGGTGTTATTGTGTTTGTTTAGTTTATTTTGTACCAGCTTCAGGGCTGAACAAAGGATTTTGGATAGCTTCTTGGAGAGAGCTACTTTAATGCTGATAATAACAATGAACTTAATAGTCGTTTTATGCACTTTGGGTATTATTTCTATAAAGAGTAATCTGTAGGTGACAACCTTCTGTATGTAACAATCTGTATGTCACAATTGCTGTAGGTCACAATCATCAGTATGTATATCGAACTGCAGATTGATCCTGACGAGGTGCTTAATAACCACATGTTTAGGTAGATCAATTTCGTCATAAGTTGCAAAGCTATTTACTTTATTTTCGAGTTCTCGCAGAATTTGTTCGATCTAAAATTAGTTGCATATGAATAAGTCGTTTTGACTAGCTTTATCAGCACATATTTTTCTTTCAAATTTTGTAGCATACGATTAGTTCTTAGATTTAGAAAGTCTTGATAAATTCCGTATGTGGAACCGAATGACAATGTATCTAGTCTTGTACGGATTGTGCCAACGAATACGTTCGATCAATTCTTGCAAAATTTCGATTGGATACCTGTCCTTGATTCTACTAAATCACAGTACCGAGTAATATCAGAAAAAAGACCACCAATAAATTTATCTGCACAAAAAGCTTCATTGAATCGATACTTAGGACCGTTCTTAAAAATATTTTGTAATCTTGCACGAGGAACAATATCTTGTAAACAACAAGTTTGGAATAATTTTTCAGATTCTTATCAATGTAAAAATTAGTAGGATAACAGTCAACGATTTCAGGTTGCTTAATTATTTTATTAAGTCTTATGTCGTCAAAAACTTTATGTTTAAAATTTATATCCGAGTATTGTATATAATATATATAATCCTTTTTATAGTATCCAGAATTACTGAAGTTTAATTCACATCGATAATCTATTAAATCTGACAAACTATTCTTAACACATTCAGGTAATCGGTAATTGTGGTCTGAAAGAGTGTTAAATAAGATGCTTACATTCTTATTACAGCTGTTTAATACAGTACTGACCATTTCACGTTTAAAGGAAATTCAGCCTTTGTTATGGGCAGAGTTCAAGTCCTTAGCAATATCTCCTACATGATTTAATTTATGAACTATTCTACACCGTCTAGGTTCAAGTTTCTTTTTTATATGAAATTTTAGAAAACAAGGAGTATTTTGAAGGTTAAAAATGTAGACTTATTTTCATCCATTTCTGCGGACTTAATTTGCTACAAAGTGTACCTATCCAGAGCGACTCACTCTGTATTTGTCACTGTCACTTTGGAGTTCAATGCTGTCATCAATTTTTTCAATGATTTGAACTCTCATGTCGGAAGTTGAGCATATACCATTGTTGAAACACTTTACTACGTTTTTTGTTATTATTTAATACAGCATTTTTATGCTCTCTGAAACGTTCTTTGAGCAATCTACTGGTTTCACCTATATACTGTATATTACATTTAGCGCATGAAATTAAATAAATAATATTTTTAGTTTTACAGTTCAAAACAGTATGTCTGAAGGTGGTAAATCTATTGGTATTGTAATCAAGTACTTGAAAACAATTCTTAGAGAAAGCTTCTCAAAATTTCGGACTAGGCAGTAAATGTTGGCATGTGACGCAAACTGATTTAAAATGGGCATTAAAGGCCTTAGTAGGTATAACTGAGGTGGTAGTCGAAGTCTGCTCATGTCCAAAGTGATAATTTAGGTCTGAATTGGAAGGCCGAGAGCGAACTCCCCCATTATGGTCTTGCGGTATAATACGGCATTGTAAGCACCTCCTGACTACTTAAGGTGCTCAAGTCCTTTAAAACCACCAGTTATAAGTGGTGGCCCCAGCTTTTGGGTTAATAAACTCTTTCCCGCAAAGCAGCGGAGAGGTACGCTGTGAAATATTTAAAGACCTTAATGTGGAAGCCTGGCGAAAATATATTATTATAAGATAGTCAGATTAACCAGAGGGACTATGGTAACATATACGATTAAAATTGGTGGTGGTAATGAAAATTTGTTAAAACGGATTGAAAATGTAGTAAATGTAGGATTGAAAAAGGTTTTGGTAAAGTTTTGGTTATTTAAGTGTAGTATTAGCCACAAATAGGGGTACATACGCTAACCTACAAGCATGCCGAAAAGAATCTTAAACCCACTGGTGCTCAGCTAAATCTCCGGTGTGTCCATGCAATTTTCAAGTCTTTATCCGAAACCTTACGACAACAAAACCAATGTAGGTGACCTGTTTATGCGTAGACAGAGCATTAACGGAGCAATAGTTTTCTCGAGTCACATGCACCGGCTTAGCTAAGTGCCTGGAGGCATTCTTTGATCGATCGATATAAGCTGCAACGATACAAACTGTTGTGATGTCTTCCTTTTAAACCAAACTCAGCTATCTCCATAAGTTTTGCTGTATAAAAGTAGATCTTGAGTTTATTTTATTCGCTCGAGATGGCGTCATGCAGTGATTATTGCTTCAAATAAGTGCAGCGAAATGTATAACACTGGCTCTTATTATGCGGTATCGCACACAGACTGCATCACACATTACACCATGTAAAGCTAAATCAGTATATGCTTGCTGTTTGTGACGTGTTCTTCATACACTGTGTCAAAATAAGAATTAGACGTTTGACTAAATAGATATATGCTCTTCTTTTCACGTTTGCTAACAATAAAAAAGTCGTTGGTCTACGCGTGACTAATGATAAATCCGATGGCAATATATTATTTTGATAATAATGTTTAGTAATAATAAAGCGTCAAAATTACCTCGACACGTTGACATGATCTTAATAATGTTGAATATATTTTGTCTACTGAGCTAGTTGCCAGTTAAAATATTAGGTATGTTTATTGTTAGTGGCAACATCGTCATAGTCGTTTCAGTGGTCGCAATGCTTTACATTAAACGGTCCTATCATTGTTTCTATATTTTTAACCTCCTATAGTATCTTAATTCCGCAATTTTTTAGAGTAATATTCATGCACATATGCAAAATTCTTCGTTAGATTTTCGATTGCAAAGTATCTAGATGAGTTATTAAGAATAATGTCTTTAACGATACACAATGAAGATATAATATATGTCACGCCACGGGATGGGTTAAGGTACGTTATATTGAATAAATGGAATAAATTTATTGTGAATAACGCCAGTTATAATGAAGGTCGCCTAATCATTTTTGAACCGTGAGACGTCTCTCTGAACTACGACTAGGCCTTAGTAAAATCAGAAAAACATTTATTTTGAACATAAACACTAATCTAACAAGGTTGACGAAAAAACCGAGTAGAAGCAGCTGTATGAAAAACATAATCGCAAACACACATATGCAACGTAGCTACAGTTCACGATATGCAAAACACCGTGCATATCACGATAATAAAACGGGGCTGGTGACGTGTCACCACACTCCCCCAGAGTTTGAATGGAAATGGTACGTAATTCACACAAAAATGTGAATATTTATATGGATACTTTAATCGGATTGAAAGTCAAAATTCAAATTCAGTTTCATATTCGTGGCGACATAATGAAGATGCGCAGCAAATCACTGCTGGCGCTACAAAATAAGTAAAGCAATCAAAATTAAACTTCATTTTCATTCCATTTGAGCTAATATTCGCAAGCAAATCACTGCTGGCGCTAAATATAAAGTAATGTTAACTCACAGCACGGTTGATGACTCTGAGTCCAGTTCAAACCATCCACCCTTCAGACGACGTTGTTCATCCAAATTTTATTGATACACTTGTGCAGCAACAATCTGCTGGCACTGAAGAATGATTTATTGTCCAAGTGCTTGTGTTAATCGGGCAAATTAGTGGTGACCATGTGGGTAGAGGTTTGGCGATAGGACTACTGGAATAGCACGCAGACCAGGTAGCTTTTTGCACCATCGGCCCCACAGCAGACGAAAACCACTATGATTGACGTGAAAATTGTCTTGAAAGAAGAACCGTGGGTCAATTTGACCGTTGTTCAGCAAGAATGGGCGGGATTTTCTACCGGTCCACGAAACGATTTTGAAATTATCGCTGCGTGCGAACTCCGATCGGACTGATTGACAAATCCATCTGTTATGACGTCGCACATTTCTGGCAGTTGGAATATCGAGAGCTGTGTTGAGAAGAACTATTGTCGAATGCTGATTGGTGACAGAACGTAACGTGTCGCGAAGGGGCTGCCACGATCCCTTCCACGCGCTTGGAGAACGGCGAGCGTCGTTGACTCCGCAACTAACAATGACGTAGCGATAATCGCACAAATTCAGCTGGCGTTGGCGAATGGTATCAGCTATGGTATTGTATTGACCGCCTGAAATGGCAATTACTTCGCCTCCGCTGACTGTCATGACCTGACGCATTTGGCTGTCAGCCAGCACCAGCACAGTTTTTGTGTATATTGATAGCGGAAGCACAGGCTGTAAGAACATCCGTTTAGCTGAATGTCGGACTTTGAATTCATCTCGGTGCCATTTTCGCAGCAGCTTTTTCAACAGTTTTCCCCACAAGTTTTGACCAGGGTATGGTGCATTTGTCTCCTGTGCCTGTGACAATCGAAGACCGCTACCCCACACAAAACAATTGCCTGACGGCACACAAAAGGATAGATGTGTCATGTCTTCGTCGCACAATCGAACCATTTCGTTGTAGAATGGATTGTTCCCGTGTTTTATAAGGTCCCACATAATGCGAAGATAGGTTTCTGGAGCTTTAAATCGCCATGAAGGATTGATTTTGGTGTTGGAAAACTCGAAAAGATTTCGGATCCAACCGTAGATAGCGTTAGGGTGCTGAAGGACCGAGGTTGTGTGGAGCATCATTTCGGCTTCGTCCAGCATGTCATGTTGAAGCAGCATCAAGTAGCCAAAAATTGCTTCAATCGATGTGAACTCAATTCCGTGCAGTTTAATTGGATCAAACAGGTGAAATCGGGAAAGCGGGTGAGTGGGATCAACATAGACTGGCATAATTGTCGACTATAGGCTATTAAATAACTTGTGAAATAGACGAGCTAATACAATGAATAACTTGTGAAACTTAAAGGAAATAGACTGAATAGTACATACGTTAATCGTCACAGTTTTCGACTGACTGCGCTTGCTGACGGATAGCCAGTCTTGCTTTTGTGACTGGTTTGCGCTGCGGCTTACTAGACCGGGTGGAAACTGTGTCTGGTGCCACATGGTCTCCCGTACCACTGTCTTCAATTGGATATAGGAGCTTCAAAGGACGTGTAATGGTTCGACCGTTACCCAATCGAACTGTAGCAGACCTCACTTCGCCGTCGGCTCCGACGTGATTTTCAACCACCTTGGCTATTCGCCAGCAAGCTCGTGGGGTTGGTTCTTTAACTAATACAACAACTCCTGGATTTACGGGAATATGGCTAACATTTCTGCTGTTCAAGGTCACTCTTGGTATATCTCGAAGGCTAACCAAATATTCCTTATGCCAAGAAACCCAAAACTGATCTAACAGCTTTTGGCCTTTAAGCCACGTTTGAAGCAGAAGTTTAGACCTATTAGATTGATCAAATGAAGATTCTTCAACCTCAATGGATGGTAGTGCGCTAACACGCCCAACTTTAGCAAGAAAATGGGCGGGAGTGAGCGCTATTTCTCCCACATCCAGGTTTGACGAGACAAGAGGCCGGGAATTAACGATCGCTGCAACTTCAAATGTCAGTGTTTGGAGCTGGGTTAGACGCAGACATCGTTTTTGAAGAGCCTTACGAAGAGAATTTTTGACCGATCCTATGAGACGTTCATAAAAGCCACCCATCCAGGGCGCAAGTGACGGAATGTTTTTCCAAGAAATGGAATTTGTGGAACAAAAGTCACGAAATCTAGAAGTCTGAAAGATAAAGGTCAGAAAAGCAGCGGAAGATTTGAAGTATTTTGCATTATCGGACACAACAACCTTTGGAATGCCGTAAAGTGAAATGAAACGACGAAAACTAAGGAGAAATTCCTCCGCCGTACATCCGGTTACCACTTCTAGGTGTACTGCTCGGATAACGGCACAAGTGAATAAGACGATCCACACTTTGATAACTTGTCCCGTCCCATCTTGATTCGTGTCAGGTCGAACGAGCAGTGGACCGAGATAATCCACACCAATCGTAGAGAAAGGGTCGGTACGACTGACCCGAAAAGACGGAAGTGGTGGACTATTAGGCATTCGGAATGGTCCTCCGGTTGCTTTTCGACAGATGATGCATTGCCGGAGCACCCTTTCGACCTGGGATCGTCCTTGTGGGATCCAGTATTCGGTTCGAAGCTGTGCTAGAGTGTGTCGAACTCCAGCGTGAAACAGTTTTTCGTGACATTGGATAATAACCAACGTCGTTAGTTGATGATTTTTTGGCAGCCATATAGGATTCAGGTCGGTGGTTGGAAGACTTGAATTGTCCAGACGGCCACGGCACCGAATTACACCAAAATTATCTGTTTCTATTCCAAAGCGAAAAAGATGCTTATATAAGTCACGTGTTTGCGCTAATGATTGTTTCTGAACGTTGATAATCCATCTTGTTTTGACTTCATCGATTTCTTTGGCTGTTAGACAAGTATCGGAGTTCAATTTCAATCGACAGTTTTGGATAAACCGGAGCAACCATGCAGTGACGCGATGAAGCCTTTCAATGGATGAATATCGAGTAATATCAATAACGCTACCAATTCCTAATGGTGGTGTGGCAACAACTGCCAGTGCCACTTCAGGCTTTAGTTCCAACTCCGGTACAACTGGTTCCATGTGAAACAGATTTTCAGGCCACATTCCTTCCGACAGTAGAAGGAATTGAGGACCTTTCCACCAAATGCACGAATGCGCTATGTCATCTATCGACACCCCACGCGTGGGCATGTCCGCTGGATTTATGGTCGTGGGCACATATCTAAAGTTAAATTTGTGCTGCTTTATTTCATTCACGCGATTTTGGACGAACGTCGTTAATAGCTTATCACCGTGAATCCAGTGAAGCACACATTTGGAATCCGACCAGACCACTGTTCTTTTTATCGTAATTGCAAGCTCGTTTATGACATAATTTGCCATTCGAGCGCCAATAAGAACCGCCATTAGCTCAAGGCGAGGCAGTGAGATTTTCTTCATAGGCGCCAATCGCGTTTTCGAGAAGATGAGACTGGTGCATACGTTTGCACCTGTTTGTGTTCGTAAATACAATACGGCAGCATATACTTTTTTCGACGCATCACAGAAGCAGTGGATTTCGTTATAACTAGAGTTATCCAATGCACACGCTTCACATATTATACGAGCTATTTCGATGCTGTTTATTTTTGACAAATCGGTCATAATATCTCGAAAATCTTTCGCATGTTTGTCCAAGACTTCATCATCCCACCCGATTTTGTCCGCCCAAAGTTGTTGCATGAGTATTTTTCCACGAACAGAAACGGGGGCAAACAAGCCACATGGATCAAATAGGCTTGATAAGGCTTGAAACATTGATCGTTTAGTGACAAGACTTGTATTGTCAGCTGATTTGTGCATGACACATGTGAGCGTGTCGGTTTGAGTATTCCAATCCATTCCAAGTACCTTGGGGTGGTTATCTTTTCCATGGTCGTTTGAGCGGATCATTGATCTCAATTGTGGACTATTTGTGTACCATTCACAAAGGTTCATAGACACTTTATTGAAGACTGTTTTAGCTTTCTCATAATATTCAATGGCCTTCTTGATTGTATGGACACCAGTAATAACATTGTCCATGTAGATGTTATTCGCTATATCCGAAGCAACCGAACAATTTTGCTGAGTTAAGTGGTATCGAACGCAAGCTTGCAATAAAAAAGGATTCGAAACAAATCCAAATGGCACGCGACAAAATCGGTAAGTGATTAGATTGGATTTTGAAACAGGCTTCGTGATATCTTTTAACCACAAGAAGCGGGTACAATCGCGTTCTGATTCTTGCAACTGAATCTGCAGAAAAGCTTTTTCGATATCGCAACATATGCCAATCGCATGTAGCCGAAAGCGCATTAGCATTCCACACAGATCGGCTAAAAAAACTGGGCCTCGCAAAAGGCAGTCGTTAAGGCTTGGCTGATCTTTTCCGCTTTTAGCAGAGGCATTGTATACTACGCGCAATTTTGTCGTTGATTTGTCTTTCCGGATCACTGGGTGGTGCGGGATATAATGCACTTTGTTTTTCCTATCGGTTGAATAAACTTCCTCAATCACACGTTTTTCGATCTGATCCTGTATCGTTGCGTCATATAGTGACATCACATCTGGTTTTGACTTAAGTCGCTCGACGAGAGAACGCAGACAACCTGCAGCGAGACCATAGTTAGTGGGTAGTTCTGGATACGACGATTTCCAGGGCCACTTAACCTCATATCGTCCTTCCGAAGGGGAGAAACGTACCGTAGAATGGAAATGTTGCAGGGCAATATCATCATCCTTGTCATAAGGAATATCTTTCACTCCAATATCTTCGAGAGACCAAAATTTTGCGAATTGTTCTTCCACGCTGTTGTACAACTGCAACATACTTATTGACGAATCATAAGCTTCAGAATCCATTGTGGGAACGAGTCCGGATAGGAGGTATCCGAACTTTGATTCAACGAGGTACATTCCATTGTTGAGTGATAGTCGTTCAGTACCGACAAGGTCGTAATAGTAGTCTTGGCCCACGAGTATATCGATTTCAATCCGCTCAACTTCGCTCACTAATGAATCTGCCAAAGGAATTACTTGGAGTACTGGATTGTTTACTTGTGATACTGGGTACTTTTGAATCGGACAGCAAATATGTTGTGTGATGAGCGCCTGAATCGATATTGTCCCTTCACGTGTCGCGAGTTCAACGATTGTTCGCTTGAAAGTTTCAGTTCGTCGTCGACGATCTCCAAATTTTGCTGATGTGAGTATTTCTTCCCCGCTGGGAACGACATTCAACGCAGTTGCAAGGCGCTCCGTAATGTACGACCTGGAACTTCCGCCGTCTAAGAACACGCGAGTGTTAATATTTGCTGATTCAAAGTGTACTGTTGCTGTTTGCATTTGAACATGCTGTCCCGTTTTTAGTAACGTTGATCCTCCATTTTCGACTGATTTTGCTACTCCATTCATTCGATTTGATGGCTGACTGTTGGGACCCGGTTTACTGGAACTCCCGAACTTGTCATAACAAAGACTGCTATGATGGGTATTCTTTTTGCAATAGAAACAAACGTTTAATTTTTTACAATCCCGGTATCGGTGGCCAGTTGCTAAGCATCGGAGGCAACGACCGTCAAGTCTGGATTTTCGCTGTTCTACTGTTGTGTAGATATTGCATCGGTCAGCAAAGTGACTATTGCTGCAAAAACTGCAAACTATTTTGGTTTTCCGCTCCATCTGGCGAGTAAATGTAGCTACTGATGGTGGATACAGTTTTGATTTTTTGTTCGCTTGATTTGAACGGATGGTTGACGCTCCAGCATCGGCGAAACGGTTACTCATTTCGCGGGCGCAAATTTCATCACGCATCAGTTGTCGAAGACGTCCAAGCTCCCACGGTTGAGAACCGTTATTACGACACAGCTGTATCCGTATTCCGTGAGGTAGCTTTGAAAGGATGATGGGAGAAAAAACTTTGCCAAAGGTTTCTTCCTTCAATCCAAGAGCAACAAGGCTTCTAATATGCTTTTCGCATTCGTCGTAAACATGTTGCAGTTTCCCGCCTTCAGCTTGACAGGATGGAAGAGCCAACAATTTTTCGAAGTGGGCGTGGATAGCAATTTCTGGATTTCCAAATCGTTCTTTTAGTGTATCAACGATGGTGGTATAGTTTGCAGAAGTCGTCCGGAAACCTTCAATCACAGCAAGAGCGTCACCAGAAAGAAAGCTTTTCAGATATTTCAGTTTATCGATTTCCTCCAGGTCATTCCTGTTGTCTATGGTAGACTGAAAAGTGTCCCAAAAACTTTGCCACTCAATAGCATCACCACTGAAGGGGTTAATTTCTAGTTTCGGCAGCTTGGTGACAGCTTTTTTAGAGGAGGATGATGCTTGTGAACCAACTTCATCCTTTTGACTATCTCTCAAGTTTGAATAGAATTTGTCCAATTTTTGTTCCGCATTTTTGAGTGTAATTAATACCCGTTCAGAAGTTGCCGCAGAGTCGAGAGCTTCTTTTTCAAGCTCTTCATCAGTGTCTAAATTATCGAGAATTTTTGAACTTAGTTCCTCTAATTTTTGCAGATATTCACTAAGCATTTGCGTGGAAACGCGAATTTCATCCGCGTATTCTTCGTTGAGCGTCGCATCGAAAAGTTGTTCAATTTTTTTTTCAAATGCTTGCTGACATTACCCAAATATCCCTTCCGTTGATTAACAAGCTTCTTGACCTCTTTGGACATTGTTGACTGGTCTTTGGACATTGCGTTCGACCGAAGCGATGTCTTAGCAACAACTGCTAGTGACAAACGCAGATCGACGGAAAGGATGTTCAAGATTCAAGCGGTGTCTTAGCAACAACTGCTAAAGACAAGTGGAAAAGATACCGAAGCAAAAATTTAGCAGTTTTTGTTTTTAGCAGTTCTTGCTAAAGTTGGACGGAAGAGCAATGCAAGCAGGGTTGCTACCGACAATTGCTCGGCGTTAGTGTCTGAGTAATCACGAAACGGAAATGGGAGTGTCCGACGTATGACCCCGGGATTCGAGAAAACAAATTGGACGTACATTTTGAACTGAAAAAGTTATTCCAAACTTTGAAGATTGACTGCCTGGAAGACTAAATTCCATTCTAATGGATGTGCGAATCGGCAAACACTGTCTGGAACACTGCTTTACGTTAAAATTTGGCCAATCAAGTTCCAGGCTTGCGGCACCATGTCACGCCACGGGATGGGTTAAGGTACGTTATATTGAATAAATGGAATAAATTTATTGTGAATAACGCCAGTTATAATGAAGGTCGCCTAATCATTTTTGAACCGTGAGACGTCTCTCTGAACTACGACTAGGCCTTAGTAAAATCAGAAAAACATTTATTTTGAACATAAACACTAATCTAACAAGATTGACGAAAAAACCGAGTAGAAGCAGCCGTATGAAAAACATAATCGCAAACACACATATGCAACGTAGCTACAGTTCACGATATGCAAAACACCGTGCATATCACGATAATAAAACGGGGCTGGTGACGTGTCACCACAACTGAAATTGGAAACTTTATGGCACAGTTTTCGAGGTTACCTTTGGTACTGAAAATTTTCGAAAAAAATTCTTGCTGCAAGGATAATTTTGTACACGTTTCGTAACGCAATGACGATCTAAGTTGAATAATGCAGAAAAAGGAACACAGAAAATTATCGTCTATATCTCGTTATAGCAATCGTTCTTAGCTCGTTAAACCCCACAGCAAAATCTAGCTGGTTTTAACCATTCGACTCAGATAATTAATGCTTACATTTATCATGTTTCTTGTAAGTTTTTACTACCCATGGGTAACTCCAATAAATGTTTTGGAAAATGTTTTGCACATAAGTATGCTTGTGACAGACGTTTCGTGAACCGCCGTGACAAGCGTAGCGCGAAAATTACCACTGCAACTCGAAAATTGCGATTTTCATCAAAGAATAAAATCGAAACCAACCACAGACTATTGAATGATTCCATGCATCTCATTTAACTCCTTTAAAATAAAAAACTTAGTGACAGCATTAAAAAACCCACATGGACTTTAAAAATTTCTGCTTAATAAATAATGCTCTAGGGTAACGCGATCATTCCTCGTCGTGACAAAAAGTTTGAACCGTTAGTATATTAGTTTACAAAGCAATATCATACATAAGATTTGGTTGTTTTTCAATTTCATTTCGAGATTTCGCTTGTTATATTGCAATCAGTTTTTTGCTAGTTGTCTTTCAAATAATGAAGGGATTATGCTGGTGGCGTTACTACATCAAAATTTTACATGTTACAGGTATACAATGTGTCATTTTGCACGAAACATTGGCTTGTTAAATAGAAATAGTGTAACACAGCAAAACCAGTTGAGGCATTTTAGTGATGCATTTCGTATAAAACCACATGTATGATGTTAAATACCCTATACATTCAATGTACACCCATCCAGTATGATGGTGGTGAAAAATAAACTTTGTTGTTTGCCAAAATCGAGTAATGATTATTTGCTCTGGGGCCGACTAGTTTTGTCATTAATATTGCGTGATTTCCGATTGCCAAATATAAAACTAGCCTTTTTTGTCATTACGCAATCCTGTACGAATGGTAAAAGTGTTGTTTAAACTTTTGGATCCAACTTCTGTCAACCATAGGGATAAATTCGCAAAACGACATTTGCATAGTGCTGTAAAAGGCATTAAGTAATTTAACGAACTACGCTGTACTAACTGAATCTTGGTATCGGATTTTAAAACAGAATATATACTATTTTACCTAGTTTCCAGCTTTATTTGTCAAATTAGCATTTAGCGTAGGAATAAGAAGCTGTTCTATACATTATTGGCTAGCATAGTAACTAAATTAGCTCTTAATTTTTTGTAATACTTCGGTATTTTCACTACGATTTTTTTAATGTTACAAGCGCAATTTACGATAGTTAAATGATAATTTAAAAATTCGCAAGTTTAGAGGTAGTTTTTAGGTGACATTGCGGCCTGTCCAACTCTGCATCATGCGTTTCGACGAATACAAGAATTTTAGCTGTTAATATTACCAATCCAGGCAAGTTGTCATAGATCATTTCAGCCTTAATGTGTTTTAGTATTTTTATCTGTTCGAGTTTTGTCTCGGTCGTTATTATTCAATCCTCTTTCGGAACGGGAACACATGGTAAGGTAAAGCTACAACTAATCTGCATCTCTCAACACTTCGAAAATTCTTATCCAAGCGAGCGAAGCCTCAAGAACTAAAAACGTTGGAGAGTATAATGTAGAGGTGAGAAAGAGCGGGATTTTCCTGAACAATGCCCGGTTCTGCTTGGCCGTTCCATTAAAAGGCAGGCTCTTCTCGGCCCCTAGGCTCCTGATAATATAAGTTTGACATTTAATAACATTAGAGAAAGCGAAACGTAATATAGAAACCACCAAAGGATCTATACATTGTTTTTTATAGCTTTTGATTTAATCTCGGCCCTTCTTGCTGTCGGCGGTTGTTATAATTGTGTTTTTGCTTTATAAAAGGTTTCGGAAAGCCGAACCGCGCCGAGCTGTCTGTAAGCCGAGCCGAGTTAAGAGCCTAAATTCAAATAACTAGTACATTTTATAAATGCAAAAACCAGAGATTAAAGATCGATTAAGTATATTTAACTTAAAATATACGCTTTACTTTAACTCGTCTTGATGTAGTGTTTGTGGTGCATCTTTACCCCCATTTTTCTGTGCTCTGCCCTGAGGTGGGTGAATGGTTTTTGTACTTTAAACTTTTTAGCTTGTTTTGAACGTTCTAGTTGAAAGTTGCGCCTGTGTTACAAAGGACCTAAACAAACTGTGCAAAGACATATACCGGCAATTAGTATATTAACTTTTGAGTGATTTGTCTTTGTTGAAACTCAAAGATAAATATTTTCTAATTCTAATAATGTTTGGGCATAACATAAGTAAAGAAACTTCAAACAAAACTATGCTTTGTGCATGTGAGACCGCGTTTCTGTTTATATTTTTAACTAAGCTAATACAGAATTATATAAACTGATTATCATATTAAACTTGCTGTTTATTCAAAACTGACTAGAGTTTAATGACTAGAGTTTAATATTGCACTTACGATCTTGTACCATATTGGGTTATTTACACTGCTGTTCAGGATACTAGATGGTGCGCTGAGACCGTTGGGTTGGTAGCAATGATTGAATTTTACTTAGATACATTACTTTAAAAAGTTTATGCTAAAGGCGTGTTCACACTCTCAAACCTTTTGCTCATATTTTGATCAAAATTTGACGGCAACTTTTTAACGAAAAATTGGGATATTTCAAAATTTGAGAACAAAATTTGACCTCAAACTTTTTCAAGTAATGTATCTGGTCGGTGATTGGCTACAGGAATATTCTTGAAAAGTTTGAACAGTGTTCAAACATTCAAATTTACCAAAAATGCAAAAAAGATGCTTTCAAACTTAGATCAAAATTTGAGCAAAAAGCTTGAGTGTGTGAACACGCCTTTACGATAATGAAACTGTAAAGGACCATTGACGATGAGGACGACACTATGCACCATGTATAAACCTAACGTAATGATTATGCCTGTGAACATATGAGCCAAATTGGATCAGTTTTTGACAAATTTGATTTTATACTCTGTAATAACGAAATGGGCCTTTTAGGTTCTACCTACGCTTCCGGTGCAAAAATGGTAATTTCGAAGAAACGCCAATAACATTGTTACCAGTTGACTTTGCACGTCGACGCGAATAAAAAAACCACATTAGAACCATGTTTATGAAATTTTTTTCAATTATTTGTTAACCGGAAAAATTTCGGAAAATTATTTTTCTGATTCGTACAACATGAAAATCAGGTGAACTGATTGTTAAAGTTTAGGCTAAGACTTAATGTTTTACATAAGGGGGTGTAGCTCCTTAATTCATGAACTAATTAAAATAATTTTGACACTTTTCGACTGAGTTCAGCAATGCTTTTGCCATGGTATATTAAACTTTAGATTAACGGCTATTAGATAGGAAGTTTTCAGACTTATCACCGAAATGACCCAGCAAAATTGGTTTCGCATTGGCACTGAAATTTAAACTTGTCGACCATTTTCCTCGTACGAGTGTATATCTCATCGATATTGTTGCCACACGCAAGCCACCTAAGGGCTCATCGGCTGTGAAAATATGAGCTAAATCGGTTGACTCTAGTTGAAACACAATACCACACAAACACAACGAACGATAATGCCAAAAACGGTCTGATATTAGAATGAAACATGATGTTATTTGACCCTGCTCCTGACCAAGCGGAGATATATGCATAATATTGCAGTTGAAAAGGTTGCATAATATTGCTTTAAAGCCACCCAATAGAAAATAATTCAGCCAAATATGTCGAACGGTTGCTGAGTTATTTAGAATTGAACGAAACATTCATTAATTACATAGTTTATAACGTGAATATTGAAAACACTAGCTATGTGATTGATTTCGATAATTTTTGAGATTCCTATGTGACGTTTACTCTTGACTACGACGTGACATAGCATGCAAGCATGCTTATCTTTGAGTTGACCAGTTACAGAATGGAAACATGCTTTCTTCCGAAACTAAGGTCTTCTATTACATAAAGGTAAACCCAATGGTGACAACTATATGTATTATTATTGTAGAGCCACGACATTATTCAAAAACTCTCAAACTATATCCTGTGCACACGTATGTAGATACTTATCACTGAATATATAAAATACAAGTGTTTGGTCATAGTTGTTAATTTCACTTGTGCTTATCACTCGGTGACGTGATTTTAGTTGCACTTTAAAAGGCTAACTAACAGTAATTTATTTTTGATGACCTTAAAACTTCCGTGCATTAAACTAGAACAATTTGCAACAAATTTGCAACACGACACAGAAAACCGCACACATCAAAAAGGTAACACAGACCAACGTTTGCAAAAAGCTGCACTTTTATGTGTTTTACAAACAGTGGCCGAAAACTGTAGTATCTGATAAACCAACCCCCGTAGAGAACCGTAGTTTTCTACGGTTTTAATAAAACACAAAGTTTCCTTCGCAGCTTACAGTCACTTCTCACTAAAGATGCTAAGATATTTTACAAACAGCTGATTCATTGCATGTCATTCATTCCAATGTCTTTTATAATAACTGTAAATTAGATGGTATAAATTCGGCATAAGGTTAAATACCTACAAAACTTATGATATCTAATTTTAACCTTTAATTCTTGCGAAATACTTTGTATGTCAACGTATCTATGTATCTATATCTTGACAGTCTACTGCCAACACCAGAAATAGCATGCGAAAACAGCTGTCATGTTTAGCTGTCGGTCATATTCATGCGGATTGTCACAAAGCGAGCGAGTAATGGCATACACTAGTCTACAGGACGAGCTCAATAAACATTGGCCGCTGCAATACGCAAAGCTAGAATTTGGCGATGCTAAATATATTAAAAGTACTAATGTGTATGTTACAATTGATTTTGGCTATGCTCAAAGTTTTGTTGTGACAGTTGCTTAAACTCATACTAAGACAGCTTTAATTTATAACAGGCATATGTCGCAACGGCGAAGACTAAAAGGTAAACTATTTTTTAAATGTTCGGCTCCACAGAAACCTGGCGATGGGGAGGGTTCGAAATAGCGCTCCAAAACCTGGCAGGGTCTGAAAAGTTGGTCTAAGAACATAGGTAGGGTGTAATTTAGCTGTAAATGAGCCGGGGAGGGGTGGTAAATTTAGTGGTCCAAGAACATTGGTGGGGAGTAAATTTGGTGGCACAAGAACATGGGTGCGGTATAGTTTGGTGATGTAAGAACGATTGTTCTGGATGTGGTGGTCAATGCACACTGGTGGAGTAGATATGTTTAGGACCAATTTGGTAAGTCATAAATCAGAAGGGGGAGTATAAGGGCGAAAACGAACGCGACGTACCCCGGCTTTGACATGGCAAATCTGAAGAGTATCATACTCTTCAATATCGTCGATCATCATCGACTGTTAGGTTTGTCAAGTTTATTATTATATAAAAATGTGCTCACTGTATTAAATAGAAATGGCAAAAATATGACAAAAGTTATGTTAGAATATAAAGAAAAACAATATTTTAACATATGTTCACCGGAAAAACAATATACTAAAGAAGTTAAAGCAAAGATGCTGGACTGATTGGCCGGCGTCTATGTTACTACCCCTAAGAAAGCAGAGAAATTTTGAAACTGTTACGAGAACTGGCTTCAACTATATTTTCACTGAATCTGAAATGAGTTTCAGTTTGGAACAATACGATTTGGAAAGAAGTACTTTCTAATGTCCAAGCGCCTCCTATGAACAGAAAGTATAACTGAATAGTTCGGCATCATCGGCAAACAAGTTGAGACATATGCGTGAGGTAGTAAATTTTAAGTCCTTAAATGAATATAAGAAATATAACAGACAATTACAACATTACAGTTCTTTGATGTATTTCAGAAGTTGCTGGCAAGAATCCAGATTCGGCGTTGCCAACAGTTACATATGCTTTGTTGTCGCCCAATTAGATAATCATTAAGAAAATAAGAACCAGCAACGCCAAAAAGCTGTGGTTTCAAAAGTTTTGGACAACTTGCAGAATCGAATGCCTTTGACATGTCAAAATGTATGTTATCTTTGAGTTTGGTTTGGTGTACTGCCAAAATACACTAGTTAAAGGCTTATACCAATTGTACAGTCGTAGACCTGTTTTTTCTTAAGCCCAACTGCGCTTTTCTAATCAGGCTATTCTCTTCTAAAAAGACACAGTTGAATCTCATACAATAGCTTCCATTAACTTGCTACAAACACAAAGTAGACTAATAAGTCCGTAAATGTTTACCGAACTCTTGTCACGTTTTTTATCAATAAGGATTACACATGCAATTTTTCATTCACTGGGAATACGCCCCCGGATAAAGGATTTTGTAAACAGTATAGAAAGTTATTTGATCAAAAATAAACAACGTTTGCTTATAAGAAATAGTGACAAATAGAACAAATCCGAAATTGACTGTAGGTGCCAAACAATTCATATATTTAGCTAATATTTCTTCGCCAAAGTCAATGTTGTTTACTGTTTGGTTAGTCACAAGGCTAGTTGAAAGATAAATACCGTTGTCTGTATTCCATTGGACTTGTCGTCAACTAGCAAATCTCCGTTTTAAATAATAACTGAAGTGGATGATTTCGATGTAAACTAAGTTTTGAGAAAACATCAAAAATCTCTGTCATTGTTGGATGTAAAGATATCTGATTCAGCTCTGAATTATATCTAAGTCTACGCGCTTGAGAGACCATGTCAATATTGTTTACGAACACAAGGTCTAATACATTACCTGCTGAGTGGCCACAGAAATAAAGTGTAAAAAACCAAATCCTAATCACAGAAGTATAAAAATTTGAACTTTGGACCTCACATATTTGTGGATATGCCACCCAAGAAATGCTTGAATTATAAAAATCCGCACTAGAAATATTGCCATGTGATTAGCAAGACCAATATTACGTAATGCGTCTACCACTGAAATAATCGATAATAGTTTTAAGTTGAAGGCGTTCCATAACAGACCCATAATTCGAACAATCATTGTTTTTCAAATAATTGTTAACAAAAATTTCCTCGACATATTCATTTGCAATAGTATTATTTATGACATAATTATTAACACAGGGAATTCACAACATTACACCACCACCACCAAAACTTTTTCCACATTTGCTGTCTCATACAACAGCATGTGCTCAATCATCATAATCTAAAGGCCAGATTTCACATAAACATATAAAAATATCAGGTGGTTACAACAAAATATTGTAAATCGGGTATCTTACTGCCAATAAATCGCCAATTAAGCACAGTTACAGGAATTAAGGTATTAATTGATTCAGAACTAGATTCAATGTTCAGTTTCCCATTTTCACAGTAATTATTTTTGGACTGGCGATGGACGGGGACCAGCAGAACGTTTAGTAATTTTACCAACTAGAACGACTAAATCATCTCCAGATTCGTCGCGGCATACTTGTAACCTAGTTTGAAGTTTACCATTTGATCGCGTTCCTTTCTCGTTAGATCAGGACAGATAAACGGCTTACAACCAGCAAATTCCGGATTATTCTGCAGTAAAGAAAGTACATGTGTTATAAATAGACGTCTCTCGGTGGCACGCTTATCTCCAAAATAAATCTTTTTGATTCCCTTACCAATTTTCTTTCACGGAATGTTGAAGTAAGGCAGTCTGTTGGTAATCCTAGATATTGACAATACGATTTAAGTACCAAGTATTCTTGGTTATACGGAGAGCCTATTGCTTTGTACAAGAACTTTTGAAATTGGGTCTAAAAGGATGTCTAACGCTCTAATTTAATAGCGTTTATTAAACAAAATGATAATGCATATATAAATAAATGCATGTATAATAATACATCTGTATTTATGGAACAGACCGATCCGAGTTTCATCATTTACCGGGTATGTGTGCCAACAAGTCTTTTTTCAGTGAATTTCACGCATAAGTAAGCCATCACTGAGCTGATGGATTTTCGGAATTTCTCTTATTTATACGGTGTAGGAGTGCACCTAGCATTGTGTTTGCGCTGGTCCAACTGTCTAAATTACAGCCATGTGTACACAAATTTGAAACTATTTGATTTCGGCCATTTCTGCGTCCGCCACCATTCTTATTAATGACTTCTGCAAGAGATAATAGTCAAAAATCCAGTTGGGTAAGCGCGCTATTAATTTTGCGTCCTCTCTATGAAACCAAGAGCAGACAGAGAGTTTTATTTAGGTTGCAACTCGATTACGTGTTTTGCCTTAGCTTGCTCGTAGATGTGTTCTATCGTAGCTTGTCCAAGATATGCCATGTCTTACTTTAGCCTGCCGTCAGAAGTGTTTCACCTTAGCTTGTCCCCTGATTCAAAATCGTTACCGGATGGCTGCTCGATGGCATTGTTATTGACATGTTCTTTGAGCAAAACACTATAATTGTTTGTATTCATCAACCTCCTTGTTGGCTGGATATACACGCTTTCTGTTCTACAACCTAAGTCATTTTGCCACTTGGCTAGTAGTTCTCGTTGGAAATCTCATTTGTCATAATAGTAACTGGTTAAATATTACAGAGTTGCATAAAGAGATTCTATAGTGGACCGTTTTGGCTGTTTTAAACAAAATCCTACCTCAATTTGTTATTTTTACTATAAGAACACAAATATTTTTGACTTGCTTACTCGAATTACCAATTAAATCCCATATGAAACGCACATATCAATCGAAAACCGTTCATTTTCACGCTCAGTTCACATCATAGTCTTTTTCTAATGTTTTCAGGCGAGAGACGGTCTGGACACAAATTCTTTTCAGCACCCTGAGCATCGCGAGCGGCAGCTAAGAGGTTCAATTCATTGTACTCAAGAACATTCAGTGGATTTGGGCAACTTTAGACTCAGCATTAGCTCATCAGTACGGTTCAAATGGTACTTTAATTTTCAAAATTTTTTTGGTACCAAGGGGAGGCCGCCGACAACACAAAAAATCGAAAATATCGTCATACAAGGATACAAACGGTGCGAAATGCCGAAATGTTCATTCCTAAGCTTTTTGACTGGTCCCAATACTATCACCACCTTTAATATTGATAATTTTTTGGCTGCAAGAATCTAAAAATACATTAAATAAATTTAACTAAAACATAGCGCCAAGAAAAAAGTCGATATGAATTTGATTAGAACTGAGGACTGTTTACTTGCTAACTTCTTTCCAAATGTTTTATTGTTGATTGTCGGATGGTCGCATAGGTAAGGTCAGAGAAAACTTGATCATAGATTTTTATGGGTCTCCTTTACTCCTGATTTAGGTTCTGAAAACTATGTTATGATAAAACACCCATTTACCAGCTAAATATATTTCGCCTATAAGAAAACGGAGATTATCTAGATTATCTTCTACTTCACATCCACTTTCGAATTAACATTGTTTTCGACATTTGTTAGGCTTTACATCATGTGTCTGGTTTCAAATTTGTATGTAACTGTAGCAGTCGGCCTTATGCGATAACCAACGATAAATTAGCTTTGATGTTTGCTGTTTTGAGGACGTTTCGTGTAATACTGATTTTCCAGGGAAATTTCTGAAATACCATTTGTGAAAGATTTGGGTTGTTCTGCAACCTTCGAAACTATATTGCGTGATTTTTGCGTTTCGCATAATGCCTGCATGTGAACTGTACTTGTATCTTGTAAATGTTTAAGAAATCACGCTTAAAATCTGTATTTTAATACTCTTTAAAATATTACGAGGATATATCGACCGTTGTACTGTAAAAGTGTATTCGGTTTAGGAGTACTGATTATGTTCTGGTGGGGGCTAAGAATAGACGAGATGGTGCTTTGGTTGTAATTTTGTTAATTATTGTTGTTATCTAGAGTAAGTGATTCAAATAAACAAACTGTATCGGGCTTTCCGAATTGAGAGACCGTGACGTCCACTTGATTTGGGTGGCATTTCCAGTCATAAGTGTCTATAAGGGGTACATACCCTAAAGGCGGGACACAGTCATATTAACACCCGTCTACGGCTTCCTATGTAGGCTTAGTATTTCAGAATGGTGCAATAATCTTTATCGAAACCACCCTGGTTTGTCTGTAGAATGCTTAAAATGGTAGAGATCCTTGACTTTAAACAGACTGTCATCACTTTTGCTGCCTAAAAAAATAGCTAATGGTACACAAAGGCACATTGATCAGAAACTCATAAAATTTACATAAGTTTGAGCTAAAATTGGCGCTTTGAGTTTTATAATCAGGAGCACCAATTCACGTGAGATTGAAGTCAAAGACATACCCAACAAGGTTACGTGTCGAAGTAAACGGTTAGGACCGAAACGGTCCCGGCCGATTTTCGAAAACCTGGAATCTTGATATCAAGCAACAAAAGTTTGAAACGACATAAATTAAGATAGACACAATACAAATAAAGATGTTCCTTACGCGGATAACAAAATTATTTGGTGAATTGTTACAACTCGAAGATTTTCTTGGTTCTATCGATATAACGTAACGCCCCTCAGGATGACTTGGGCCAGTGTGTAGCGGTTCAGCGCGAAGATACTTTGCGACGTTAGCAACAGCTCCGAAATGGCGTGTGGTTGATAAGTCGAGCTCTAATTCAAGTTGTCCGGGATCCACTAGCGTGGAGTAAAATATTTACTCAAGGTAAGACAGAATGCATCGTTATAATTAGTGCATCGGAGAGCTGTGTCAGCAGAACTGGGTAGTGTTTAATATATTGCTCATAGCAAAATGGTGATGCTGATATAATTTTTCGTGCATGACAACAAAAGTAGACCAGTGTCGTTAATTGGATACTCTAAAAATTTATGCATGTGTCTGTATAGCCTTAGTATACTTATGAACTAATATAACATAGTTTCAATTGACATGTAGCTACAATAACAGTTCAATATTTGGTAATCCGTACAAAGTAATAATATTTCCAAAAATAAAAGTCGATTTAGTTGTGGGCTTTTGGTCTAGCTGACCGGACCTGCTGAGTTTTTATTCGGGTCGGACTGGGCTTCTGACATACTCTTCAATATTTGAGTCAGGTCGATTCCTATTCGGCCTTGAACGGCTCTAAAATTGCGCCCGTTGGAACCTCTAATCCTATGGAGTATGAAAGTTGCAGCGAAAATGGTAAACTTGCTAACAACCAAAGAGATTCTTTGGCTACCAAAACTTAAGCTTTTGGCGACATGGAAGTGAGCTTTTGCACCGCTTTAACTCTGGGATGTTGTCAACAATATAAGTATGTTACTTGCTCGAAAAAATTATTGTATATTTGTCAGACAGTGTACTAGCTATGTGTTTGTAGCAAAACCTTCCATAGATTTTTTTGACCCGAACTTGGAGTGATGAGACATTTGTTTCCTCATGACATCATATTGGCTTTTGCAGTGGTATCACTCCAATGGGTCGCTAATTAAGGTCACGTCCAATATATGCTCTAATCAGGCAACACATCACTAAAAGTACAATGGATAACTGCAAAATTTAAGTGATTTTGGTTTTGAAAGTGCTGCAATTCAATGAATACATTTACAAGGTGGGTATGTATACAATAATCCAGGTGTACAGAATTTCGGAAGCATAGAAAAATAATATAATGTTGTAATCGTATTTGCAGTAATTAAGTCTCACAAGTTCCAATATCATACACGCTCAAGGTCTGGGGTCCCAGGATAGCGGTAGCCAGGTCGGTGTGCGGTGGGAGGTAGGTATGGCATCGGCGCTTATGGTTTGCGCCCCTGCGGCGCCGCCAGGGTGGTCAGGCTGCCTGCAATTGTGGGGTCGGGCTACCTCTAGGAAGATAAGAATTTTCCAGCAAGGGGTAGGACTGGACATTTCAGGGAATAATCCCATGTCCCCATGAGCATGAATGTCCAACATGTGGAATATACGTAGGTATCGATGTCCTCAAGTTGTGAGTATTCATATGATCTAGTATGTATTTTCCGAAGCACTTCACGTTTTACTTTTTCAAATGCCTATAATCAGTTATGAAATTTTTTACAGTCTGTATTTCAAGCCCACAACGTGTTCACAAATATTGATCGATAAGCCAAGTCCACTACAGTGCGGCACTGTCATCCCTTATCCAGTGAGAAATGGAATGATAATTTTTAGATCATCACTCTTCAAAATTTAAAACTTTTGAGCACGAACTATGACTACTGGACAATAAATCCCTCGTTTGTCTAAAATATTTGCTGTTAAGCTATCATGTTTAATTATGTCTACATGATCTTACGCTATGCTATATTTAGTAGCAAACGCTTTTACCGACATTACCACAGCAAATGTGTGAAACACAAGTTGAAAGCCATGATACCTGATTGCCTTTATGTTCCGCGTCTGTGTTAAACAAGTCAAGGATGAGTATAGTCAAAGTTGAATGGCCTTCCTTATGGCGAGATTATTTTATTTCCCATTCCGCCACTAATTTTAATTGAATAACATGGCAACAAAAGCAATAAACCTTACATTCAGGGCACTCCTGTGCAATAAAACTCTATAGTAATCCACAGTGAATAATATATTATATGTTTAGAAGAAAAAACAGCTTAGAACAGGGAGCTTTTATAAAAAATGTGAAGCTTAGACTACGGCTAAAGCTAAGGGTACCGATAACGGTATATATTGTTCGTCACTTATTGGGTTACTGTAGAGGTTTTATTAAACACAAGTGCCCATTATGTTTGGTAGATGTTTCCGTTGCGTGCGATCCTATTCTATACCGATACAAATTGATTTTAATTACGTGCAAAGT
Source organism: Trileptium ribeirensis (assembly GCA_030248225.1). Lineage (NCBI taxonomy): Eukaryota > Metazoa > Nematoda > Enoplea > Enoplida > Thoracostomopsidae > Trileptium > Trileptium ribeirensis. The sequence continues at coordinate 35,251 of JASANE010016008.1, read as the reverse complement.
TTAGAACTTTTGTGTACTGCGTATGTCGTCTGCTTCATCATCCAACTTAATTCTGATACGCTTGTGCATGGGCTATTGGATCGAATGGGTTAATTCAGATGGACGCAATGTTACCTCGGTTTTATGCCTGGATTTTGGCGGTCGCATATCCATAGGCGCAAATCCCGGGGGGGTCGGGGGGGTCCGGACCCCCCCAATAAATTGCGCCAAATTTCCGAAATCTCGTCTTTTGCTGTCGTTTTAGAGCACTGAACACTTTATAACGAAAGAGTGATGAAAACCTACAATTCAACTTCTAAGAAAGACGTCGAAAACCACGATCTATTCTGGTCCCTAATCGTATGTTGAGAGAATCTATACTTGATCTGTTATCGTTCCTAAAATTTGCTTAACGATTTGTTTTCATTTCAGAAATATATCAGTGTGAGATTGGAAGTTATATATTATCAGGATATAATGTTCACTCTTGATATATATTTTAAACGGAAAATAGAAACTGAAACCTCGGATTCAAGCGAACATTCTACTTCATCAGCTAGAATTTTAACAAAATCGACTGGAGCACAAAAGCGGCCTCGCCACGATTTAGAGAAGCAACATCAACAACCATCTACTAGTGCTGAAACCGATATCACTACAGAAACTCACTCCACATCAGGAGCAGATGAACCAGCTTCGATTTCTCCGCAATATACAGAACCCCACCAGCCAACTGATGATTTTTATGATCAGCAGATTATCACAGTTAATGGAAAGCCAAAAAATTTAACTTTTCAAACAGCTTGGTATTCGAAGCACAGTTGGCTTCACTATCACCAGGCCTCTAAAGGTGTGCTCTGCTTTTACTGTTCTAAGGCCACTTCGCTGAATTTATCGAATCTAGCCACCAAAGCGGAGCCAGCATTTGCGACTGCAGGATTCAAAAATTGGAAAAAAGCACTGAAGAAATTTCAAAAGCACGAAAAAAGCGAGTGCCATCGTTTCAGTGTTCAGCAACTACAACAGCAAATAACCCAATCGACAATCTATTGTCTGCGCAGCTTCAATCTAGCAGAGCTGAGGCCAAAGTGTGCCTGAAAAAGCTCGTATCATCCATTCAGTTCTTATCTAGACAAGGCCTAGCTTTTCGTGGCCATGATAACGACGAAGGTAACTATATTCAGCTACTAAAGCTAAGAGCTCAGGATGATCCTCTCCTGACTTCATGGTTAACTAAGAAAACCAACTTTACTAGCTGGTCTTGTCAAAATGAAATAATTTCCATGCTTTAAGATGCTGTCTTACGACAAATCAGAAACGAAATCGCAGACAAAACGTTTGCAATCATTGTAGACGGCACGCAAGATTGCTCGGGTGACGAGCAGGAGAGTGTGTGTTTAAGATTTGTAGATGATGATTCGGGTGACGAGCAGGAGAGTGTGTGTTTAAGATTTGTAGATGATGATTTTGGTGTCCATGAAGAGTTCATTGGATTCTATAGTGTTCCCGACTCGACTGCACAGACATTATCGAAAGCAATATTGGACGTTATGATTCGACTCAACTTGTCTACCGATAAGTTACGCGGTCAGACATATGATGGCGCTGCGAATATGAGTGGAGCATACTCCGGTGCTCAGGCACGCATTAAAGAAGTGCAACCGTTAGCTATGTATGTTCATTGCGGCGCCCATTGCGTCAATCTCGTTGTTCAAGAAATTATGGAACAATCTCCTTTCATATTTGATTGCTTAGGTTTGGTCAACGAACTTGGAAGCTTATTTTCTCATAGCGTTAAAATGCGTGCAACATTTACGGCTATTGCGTCCCAACTCAACACTTCTTCTTTAGTGCTCAGACCTCTGTGTCCAACACGCTGGTCTGTGCGCACTCCAGCGGTAGTACAAGTGCTCAAAACGTACAGTGGTATTTGCGAACCTCTGGAAACAATGAGCTCTGTCTCAGATGGAAACACTGCTTCAAGGTGCCGTGGCCTGCTAGCGAGGTTTGAAAACGGAACTAGCCTGCTAGGGCTCATTATGGCACGGTCGGTTATGGAACCGCTCGAAAATTTGAATAATGCCATGCAAGGACGAAATCAAACGGTGGCAGAAATGCTCTCAGCCGTTGAGGTTGTTCGTCAGGCGTTGACCATGAAACGTTCAACGGATGCTTTTAAAATCATCTTTAACGATACAGAGAGACAAGTCGCTGACATGAATCTTCAACCAATTCTTGTGCCACGGCGTCGTCGACCTCCAGCTCGCTTCTCTGACCCTAGTACGGCGTTTCATCACGAATCAGCCGAATCATATTATCGGCAGCAGTACTATGCCCTGCTAGACTCCGCATTCTTCAACTTGAAATCTAGATTCGATCAAAAGGATCTCACAAGTTACCGAGATTTGGAATCGGCATTACTCAAGGGAAAATTGAATGCTAGCTTATCCTTGTAACCAGAATTCGACTACCAGCTTGAGTCTCAACTGGAAATGTTCCGTCAGCAATACAATTACACCGACGTAGCTGGAGCAATGATAACTTTGAAAGAATTTACGCCTGAGGTCCGAAGAATGTTTTTTCAAGTAGAGCGTTTGGTTCGTTTATGTCTTGTTATTCCGGCATGTTCCGCTGAAGCCGAGCGCAGCTTTAGTGCGCTGCGTCGTCTAAAAACATGGTTGCGATCAACTATGGGACAGCGCCGGCTGAACAACTTTGCTGTCTGCCATTGTCATCAAGACCGCTTGGATAGCATCGACGGCAGCCAAATTTCTGCTGAATTCATCTCAAAAAGTGACATAAGGAAAAATACATTTTTGATGTGAATTTGAAGTCTAGAGGGGACAACCGAATTGAATTGACGAACAATGGACATTGAATTATTTTCTCATACAGGTGGGCTTGATTATTTTCGTGAAAAGGGAAAGAGTGTATATCATATTGCAGATAGTTAGAAAAAAATTCAGACATATTGGACTTCTCATCAAGTGACAGGAGAACGCTGGAATAATTTCTATTATGAATAGTCTGGCATTTACTTTGACCCCCCCCCAAAGTCCATAGCAGATTTGCGCCAATGTCCATCGGCTTAAGGTCGCATATCTGCTGCGAACGGAAGGTAACCCGTTAGTTAGGTCCCCAATTGTTTTCTATAATGTAGTAAACATTCACCATAATTGTTAAAATGTACCATGGAACTTTGGCGAGTTGCGAGCTTCAGGACCTTAGCGGCTGAATGAGGTAGATATGGCTTAGTGCGGCGCTTGACCCGTAGGGTTTAACCACGTATACTTCACATACACCTTTCACGATGGGAGAGCCTGGAAATAGCCTACTGCAGCATATATAACAACAGGGATCGATCAGTTGAGTGATATTTCGCTTTCATCAAACACGTATAATATGCGGTTTATCTTTAATAGGCAAAGATTTTCCAGGCCCGCAAAGTGTATTTTCCATGCTGCTTGAATTTTACATATGGTTTGCAAATGGCAAAATATTGTTCTACTAAAATTTATGGAGCACCTGTAACTCCAACTACACACTATGATGGAACCTCCGATCCAACCTGTACTATAAAACCTAATTCCTTCAGTCATTATCACCAACAATATCGACAATATAACATAATAAAGATAATAACAAGAAGCTTAAACAAGATTAAAGCTTTCATTTTTTGATCTCGCTTGATTTCACTTTATCCCACTGAGTTTACTTTCAACTGCTGATATCGAACTGGACATAACCGTTAGTTTAGGATCCCAATTGTTTTCTATAATGTAGTAAACATTCACCATAATTGTTAAAATGTACCATGGAACTTTGGCGAGTTGCGAGCTTCAGGACCTTAGCGGCTGAATGAGGTAGATATGGCTTAGTGCGGCGCTTGACCCGTAGGGTTTAACCACGTATACTTCACATACACCTTTCACGTATGGTAGGTTGCAGCCTACTGCAGCATATATAACAACAGGGATCGATCAGTTGAGTGATATTTCGCTTTCATCAAACACGTATAATATGCGGTTTATCTTTAATAGGCAAAGATTTTCCAGGCCCGCAAAGTGTATTTTCCATGCTGCTTGAATTTTACATATGGTTTGCAAATGGCAAAATATTGTTCTACTAAAATTTATGGAGCACCTGTAACTCCAACTACACACTATGATGGAACCTCCGATCCAACCCGGACGCATAAAACTGTAGTTTCAGCTTGGATTATCACCAACAATATCGACAATATAACATAATAAAGATAATAACAAGAAGCTTAAACAAGATTAAAGCTTTCATTTTTTGATCTCGCTTGATTTCACTTTATCCCACTGAGTTTACTTTCAACTGCTGATATCGAACTGGACACTACGCTATTTATTGATCATCTATAATCAACTGCAATCTGAGATCCTTTTCAGGGTCACCTTGAATGTCCTAAGACGATTTCGGTTGGCATGGCCTTGTACAAATTATTATTATAATTATTCCTGTATTGACAGTTTTTGCTTTTATCAGTTTAATCCAACACCATTGTTCACACTGAATTGTCCTTTAGATAATGATGATACATTTTCATTCTTAATATAAACATTGGTTGGTTTAGGTTAATTTGGTAGGATGATAAGATATTCTTTAGGGGTTACTGTTACTGCTAATTTGAATAGGGTCAGACTTTGAGGCACATAACGGGAAAGCGAACGAATTTAGGCTATTCCCAGATGCAAACGAGGTCCAATATTGACTTGTTTGAAGTAGTTGACAAATCGCTGAACAGCTACCGGCTTCTGCGAGCAATTCCAGGCCGACTGCCGTTTGACGCTTCCATTTTGTCCTAAAAAGTATAACAATATAGTATTAAGGGCACAATTTTATAAATTTCAATTTCAAGATATATACATACGTCAAATTTTTATATTTAAAATTCAAATTGCTGGAAAAATTTGGACAATTTTCTTAAAGTTTTGAAAATAATGACACCAGCATATTTCAAAAATTACCAAAAACATAACCCTATATTTTGCTCACACTAAAGTTCAGTTACAAGTATTTCATCGTTTCAACGCGTTTAAACTATGTTAATGCTCCTGTTTTGTCCTGCTGCTTAATTTATATTTGAACAAAATCAACTTAATACTTGGGATCGTTCCTGCCCAATAATTGGTTCCACTTAATTTACTTGTAGTTCTTGCACCGTAATGCTGGATTTCAAAGCTCAAACTATCATGTAGTTAGCATATTTTGTGATAACTTTTTTTCAAAGACGTGAAGCTTTAACAACATTGATTTTAACATTTCTAAAACTCTGTATCACATGTCGTGCCAAGTAGTTAGTACTACTAGTATCTTGCAAGCGAGAATGAAAGGATCGAGCATGATTCCGTCTATGGTTGTCTGTATGAGCTTTTCAGCCTTTGTATTCGAATATATATTACCCTATTGCTCCTGGGATCTTTGACAAAATAATGCTGCTCCCATGATAGCTACGATAGTTTTCTATTAACAAAATCAAACTAAAACTTTCTCAATAAATGTTACGCTGAGTTTACTTTTCTACGGCAGATATTGGTAGATGGGATTTCAGGTAATTCATATTATTAGTCTATCGTTTTTTCTGAAATTTGAATGTGAAAATCTGAATTTGAGCAGGGTCCAACAGCTAGTGATACACACAAGCGGTAACCGTGTGACAAAATTATGGCTTGCTGAAAATATATACAATTCGCGCGACATTGTGATGGTAATTACAAATGAGTTTTTCCACGTACGCACACAACGATAAAGCCAATTTGGAAAACCGCAAAATATGGCGTTAACAAAACCATAATCGGTCAGCGTTTGTTTTAATATTTAAAAAAGTAACTTATTTGAGGATGTTTAACAGTTGCATACCTTCTATTCTGATACCACGTCTTCACCTGAGTGTCAGATAGCGACAACCTCGTAGCAAGTTCCGTTCGATCTTGAACCGAAAGATATTTTTGTCGTACGAAATTGTCTTCTAAAGTCTGAAGCTGTAAATCATTAAACGCGGTGCGTGCTTTGCGTGATTTTTTTGATAATGGTGGACCACACGTCTTACTATTCAAGCTTGATCCGGTTGAGCTGAGCTCGGCGCCGGATCCAATAGGACTGGACTGTGAAGACGACGGAGCACTGAAACCTGTAGGAGCACCGGGATTAGAAGAACAGATATTGTTGTCATTGATTTTAATATTTTTAAAGCTGTCAGTGGAGCTGTCTTTACAACTTATATCTGCAACACAAAATACGTGTAATTAGAGTGCAAGATAAAACCATCTGTACGCATATACATTGTATACGTATATCATATGCGTCGATAGGGAGGTGGTTGGGTTTTACCCTAATTGTACCACTTTAAGCCAAAGCTAACACCGCGAAGGCTTAGCAACCTCGCACTTGCCATTCTTTTCATTGTGTGGAAAAAAAGTTTTGGGAAACCTAGGTTAAAATCAGCAAAAATTGCGATAAAACTGGGAAAAATTAGAGAAATTAAGAAAATTTTATCGCAAATTAGCAAAAGCTAATGCTGCCAGTCACTTTTTCTCAAAACCAATCACGCTGTTGGAGTATAGAATCATTAATTATGCAATTTGTGTAATAGATACCCAAAAAAGTAAGATCCAATGCTATGTGTGTGTTCATTTTATGCTGCCAGTCTAATTCCCTCAAAATTAGTCACTCTGTTAGAGTCTAGAATCAATATTTATGTAATTTGTATAATGGAGAGCCAAAAAAGTGCGTTCTCTCAAAATCGGTCAAGCTGCTAGAGTCTAGAATCATTAGTTATGTAATTTGTTCAATGGCGAGCCAAAAAAGGTCTGATCCACTGCTATGTGTTTGTTCAATTTATGCTGCCAGTCACTTTCCCTCAAAATCAGTCACGCTGTTAGATTCTAGCATAATTACTCATGTAATTCGTGTAATGGAAATCCAAAAACGTGCGTTCTCTCAAAATCAGTCACGCTGCTAGAGTCTAGAATCATTAGTTATGTAATTTGTTCAATGGAGAGCCAAACACGTAGGATCCAATGCTAAGTGTGTGTTCATTTTATGCTGCCAGTCACTTTCTCTCAAAATCAATCATGCTGTTGGAGTCTAGAATCATTACTTATGTAATATGTGTAATGGAGAGCCAAAAAAGTGCGTTCTGTCAAAATCAGTCACTTTGCTAGAGTCTAGAATCATTAGTTATGTAATTTGTTCAATGAAGAGCCAAAAAAGTATGATCAACTGCTATGTGTGTGTTCAATTTATGCTGCCAGTCACTTTCCCTCAAAATCAGTCACGCTGTTAGATTCTAGAATAATTACTCATGTAATTCGTGTAACGGAAATCCAAAAAAGTGCGTTCTCTCAAAATCAGTCACGCTGCTAGAGTCTAGAATCATTAGTTATGTAATTTGTTCAATAGAGAGCCAAACAAATATGATCCAATGCTAAGTGTGTGTTCAATTTATGCTGCCAGTCACTTTCCCTCAAAATCAGTCACGCTGTTAGATTCTAGAATAATTACTCATGTTATTCGTGTAATGGAAATCCAAAAAAGTGCGTTCTCTCAAATTAGTTATGTAATTTGTTCAATGGAGAGCCAAACAAGTGTGATCCAATGCTAAATGTTTGTTGAATTTATGCTGCCAGTCACTTTCCCTCAAAATCAGTCACGCTGATAGATTCTAGAATAATTACTCATGTAATTCGTGTAATGGAAATCCAAAAAAGTGCGTTCTCTCAAAATCAGTCACGCTGCTAGAGTCTAGAATCATTAGTTATGTAATTTGTTCAATGGAAAGCCAAAAAATTCGTGCGATTCAATATCATATGTTTGTTATGTTTAGCATTGGCGTTTCGAAAATTTAGTCTCACACGTTTTAGCTATATAGTTGGTTTCAGAAGATGGTTAAAGAAAGCAACGAACTATAAAGGTCTACATTATTCGAACACTCACATGCTATAATAATTTTTTGCTAGAGGGCACCCATATATTGCCGGGGCCCCCTCAACATATGATGTGATGGTTACATGTTGAAAAGAAATTTCGTTGCAGATGTAAACTGATGGGGAGGGGAGGGATATAGAGACCCAGCCCCCAGTGCCCCGGATGGCGACGCGCCTGCTCACATGTCGTATATCATACACATCAAAAACTCATATAATAAGTTTCCATACTAGTCCAATTGTTCAGATTATATTGCTGCCTTTTCTTTTTTAATCACAATAATTATTACAAATAACTGTGCCGCAAATTATTTTTAACTGTATTGCCACATCGATTGATTTCAACGTGCTATCGCCGTGTCCATTTTAAGGAAATTGTTAAAATATTCTAATATATAAAGAATACGTTTGAATCGTTGAAAACGATTTCCAATGTTTGGCTTTTCTGACTGAGAAGATGAGAAGAACTGAAAAGACTTAACCATAACTGAGAAGATCTGACACTTGCTACGGAGCGTGCAATAACTGAACAATAGCAACAGATTTGAGAAGCCTTCAGTGTGGTAGCACTTTATTTCATTTACGGGTCCCGAATCAAGTCTTTAGATATTTTTGTTAATCAAATTTTGTAGAGGAAACATTTTCTTAATATGCATTGAAATAAGTGGTACATCTTGTATTCACAATAATTGCGCCTGTGGTATAACTTGGCTGGTTTTAAATAATTTCCGGGGCTAAGTGTCTATACTTTACGAGTAGCGTAACAGTAATGCAATTTGAGCAAATGAACCCAGACGCGTTACTGTTTATATATATGCAGCTACTGATAAAAGTTGTAATGAAGAAACAAGACTTTGTTAGAAGAACCAAAGCATGTGCTATGACGTGTCAGCAGATGCACGTTTCGTCTGTAATAAAAGTAAATTTATTTAGGGGAAATTTTTAGGAGTGCAATTAATTTCTCAATATGTTTTTACCACATTGTTCGTTTAGATGAGGTTCGTGTGAAACGCCACAAACCAAAAAAATTTCAAACTGCTGTGTGAAATTTCTCTTACGAAAAAATAATATATACTCAACTTTCTTATTTTTCTTTAGTTTCTTTTCCGTTTTCTTTTTCTTTAGAAAATTTACCCGATATTTACATATCTAAAACGAAACAGTGTGCTTTCGAGAATAATACAAATGAATATAATATATAAAGCTAGAGCTGGCGGTTATAGATATCAAAATAAATGATTTATGAAATGTAGTAGTAACTTGCCACAACTGTCACATGAATCCTTCGATTTTAGACAAAAGTCATAATTAAGAAACTGGCTGAAACTTGGTTCGGATTGCTGCAAAGTAGGACAGGCAGCACCGATCTGTAACGGTTTGCCGCTGTGTGGATATAAACATGGTGATCTATCTTGAACTGTAGCTATAGCTGGTAATCTACAGTCATCGTAATCAATTGAACTAGTGTATTTTTGATTGTCAGACACAGCTTTTAAACGCGGTGAACAGGTCGACTGTACTGATCTGATGTGATCTGATTTGTCGACGAACATTGTGCGATCTGTTGTACTGTTTGCTACACATGGGGTTGCGTTTATACCCGAATCATTTTGCGGATTATTGAAAACCGCATCGGAAAGCCTAGAACCGTTATTGCTCAGGATATCTGAAATTCTAAAAGAACATGAAAATTTGGTTGAAGCTGCAGAGTTACTGTTCGTCGTCTGTTGCTTTGTTGTATCTACAGATGCTTTGTCCGCGAAACGCATCAAGACAGAACCATCTTCGCTATAATTACGAGGCGGTATAGCTTTTTCTACATTTTTTCGGCCATCATAATGATTGTCGTTAATTAGTCTAGCATTAACGTTCGTTCCAGAGAAAACGTTATTAGTCGAAAACGGATGGATCAAAGCATTCGGATTGATATTTGCCATTACTAAAATCGTCGATAAGTCAACTACGTTGAGTCCAGGAAACGGTAACGCTGTGTGTGAGGAGATGATTGTTTGGTCATACTGTGCATCTGAGCCGCCACCACATATAACAGGAGGAACGCAAGCTAACGAAGCTGACGTTGAAAGCATGTCACAGTTTGAACCTATTCGGTGCGTATCCTTCGCCATTGTGTTTAGTGATTCCGAAGCATCGGTCGTTGTTTTCGGTTTTATTGTATTAGAAGGCTTGTTCTGGCCAATACTGTCAACGCGCAAATTATTGCTTCATTTCATAGTTCTTTTCAGGTCTTTCATGTTGTAATCTGGTTATAGTTTTGCCGATTCGTTTTTATTGTGAAAAATTTGACGTACCAATATTTGTTTCATTTAGATTATTGTTAGAACAGGTCATCTCTACTACTTGCCAATCATTTTAAGTTATTGAAATGAAAATTAATATTTGTTGAAATATTTTACGGTATTCCGCTATCTAAAATATCAGAATCAACGGGGATATATCATGGATAACTATAACTGTATTAAAGTACGTTAAGCAAGACTTCGTATTTTATAAATGTAGTACAAAAGCTCGATTTTGAAAAATTAGGTTTAGTTAGGGTAGAAATAATTGAAAGAGTTTTACTTTTGTTTTTCCTAACAAAAACTTCATAGTAGCATTATTAACCCTTTCATGCCTGACTCTGTCAATTATTATTGCAAATTGCAACATGTTGTGCAAACCAAGTATAAACATTAAAAAGGATCTGTCCGCTTTACACAAATGGTGCCTTATTTTTTTTTCAAACCTATTTAGCGATGAATTTTCGGGCATCAAAAAACGTAATGGAATTTACCCCTGGTATCACATCGAAGGTAAATGTTGTTTTTAAGGATCGATTCGAGGAAAACTCTCAACATTAAGGTCGGCCTGTACTATAATAGTTATGTATTTATTATTAGACTGAATTTTTTAAGGGAAATAAGTTAACCAGGCGATGGTTTTTATTGCACGGCAACCGCGTATGAAGCTGAGTCCAGGTAAGTACAAAAATTATTTCACAATAAATTTGATTGATCCATCTTATACGAAAATGAATTTACAGAGCCCTTACCAAAACTCTGATTAAGTGAGGATTTCTTATCTGTATATGATTTTCTGTAACCGGTGGGTTATCAATCCTTTCCATAATATAATGACCTGATATTTGCTTAATGCTCAAACGTCTGAAGTACGACAGCATAGATTATCCGTTAAATTTTACCGATGAGTCCTTGTTCGTCTATTCTTAGTTGCTATTTGACACGATTTCGATAAAGCTGCTATGTTTATTGATTTATTGAGATTGCTTTATTGATAGGCGATGTTAAAGAGCAATTGGGTCCAAAAAACACTAAAAACAAAGCAATTCCTCCTACGCACCTGGTTGTTATAATTTTTCATTATTCCCATTTATGGATGCCAACTTCGCCGCTAAACTCCTAAAATGGGTATATATCTTTCTTGATGTGTATCCTTTCCAAACAAGCAGCATTAAATTACCAGACGTTGACACTGTACGCATATTTCCGATAAACTGTCTCACTATTTCTTCGAAGAATTACCATTGTTCCTTGTGCTGAACCAGAACCATGAAATTTAGTATAGCACTTCTTGATTGGGAACGTCAATAAGTCTCAGAAGTAATGTGGGTGTCGGTGGGAAAATTTAGAAATAATCTATTCTTTTCCGTGATCCTTATAAGGCCACCACTGTCATCGCAGCGGGTACCACGGAACGCTTATTATCTAGTCTATTTGGATTGCATATCATTCAGTATTCATTAACCCTGTGTTCCGATAAGAGGCATTCACACCCCGTAACGGATAACAACGGTTTTGTTATAAAGCTTTCAGACTACATCAAAGCTAGTCCGATTTTGTGTTCCGATAAGAAGCATTCACACCCCGTAACGGATAACAACGGTTTTGTTATAAAGCCTTCAGACTACATCAAAGCTAGTCCGATTTTGTGTTCCGATAAGAGGCATTCACACCCCGTAACGGATAACAACGGTTTTGTTATAAAGCCTTCAGACTACATCAAAGCTAGTCCGATTTTGTGTTCCGATAAGAGGCATTCACACCCCGTAACGGATAACAACGGTTTTGTTATAAAGCCTTCAGACTACATCAAAGCTAGTCCGATTTTGTGTTCCGATAAGAGGCATTCACACCCCGTAACGGATAACAACGGTTTTGTTATAAAGCTTTCAGACTACATCAAAGCTAGTCCGATTTTGTGTTCCGATAAGAGACATTCACACCCCGTAACGGATAACAACGGTTTTGTTATAAAGCCTTCAGACTACATCAAAGCTAGTCCGATTTTGTGTTCCGATAAGAGGCATTCACAACGGATAACAACGGTTTTGTTATAAAGCTTTCAGACTACATCAAAGCTAGTCCGATTTTGTGTTCCGATAAGAGGCATTCACACCCCGTAACGGATAACAACGGTTTTGTTATAAAGCCTTCAGACTACATCAAAGCTAGTCCGATTTTGTGTTCCGATAAGAGGCATTCACACCCCGTAACGGATAACAACGGTTTTGTTATAAAGCCTTCAGACTACATCAAAGCTAGTCCGATTTTGTGTTCCGATAAGAGGCATTCACACCCCGTAACGGATAACAACGGTTTTGTTATAAAGCTTTCAGACTACATCAATGCTAGTCCGATTTTGTGTTAATATAAGAAAAACAGCGTTTGTAAATGTTAACGTTAATGTCGAAGTACAAATGTACTAGAGGGAGTGCATAAATGTTGTTCAGCGTATTAAAATAATCTCGGGTTGTCAGTGTTTTATACGGAATGAATACTAGGTAACGAATACTGGGTTTTTCAACATGAACTTTATGTAAGCAACATCACCTTGGTGTTATGTGATTAGGATACAGATGGTAACAGAAAGAGTTTTTGTGAAACATTTTTGCCTTCGCATGAGTTTTGCGCTTGGGATGCGCAACATCACCTTGGTGTTTTGTGATTAGGATACAGATGGTAACAGAAAGAGTTTTTGTGAAACATTTTTGCCTTCGCATGAGTTTTGCGCTTGGGATGAGCATCATCACCTTGGTGTTTTGTGATTAGGATACAGATGGTAACAGAAAGAGTTTTTGTGAAACATTTTTGCCTTCGCATGAGTTTTGCGCTTGGGATGAGCAACATCACCTTGGTGTTTTGTGATTAGGATACAGATGGTAACAGAAAGAGTTTTTGTGAAACATTTTTGCCTTCGCATGAGTTTTGCGCTTGGGATGAGCAACATCACCTTGGTGTTTTGTGATTAGGATACAGATGGTAACAGAAAGAGTTTTTGTGAAACATTTTGCCTTCGCATGAGTTTTTCGCTTGGGATGAGCAACATCACCTTGGTGTTTTGTGATTAGGATACAGATGGTAACAGAAAGAGTTTTTGTGAAACATTTTTACCTTCGCATGAGTTTTGCGCTTGGGAAGTCTCACTGAAACGGTATATATCTGGATGTCACATATAAACAGAATCTGTACATCTGAACCAAAATACTGGTTGTCCAGCTACGGAAGATAACAGATAACTTAGATGGATTTTAACATTAAGAAACGGGCTTTACTTGCCCTGCTCACCAACAAGAAGATATCCAAATGAATCATCCTGGGATGGGAAAAACCATTTAATGAATGAAAATCTTCCGCATTCTCTAGCTGTAAACAAAATTTGATTAACTTTCTAAAGTAATGTAAATGACGGGATTATTAGTTAACTAATTAATGTCTCCAATTTTGTGTTAAAAATCAAATAATATATTTGGTTTTAGAGATCTTACGGTTTTTCTACACATTGATCATTTTTACTGAATTATTGTGTTTAATTGTGTTGTGTAGCAGTGCTGATAATTCGATAGAATTAAAAAACCGACATGCAATAAAAAAGCATGACATATCAAATTAGCTGGCTATATATGCTAAAATTTGCAGCAAAATTTTATAAACATTTGAGATGGCAAATGGATTATATAAAATGTAGAATATTCGGGATACAAGTAAACCAATACAGAATACATGTTAGAAAAACCTAGCTAGGTATTTTAGGGCAAGCAATTTTTCAAACAAATGTTAGTTTAACGGACCTAATCGTAGCAATCGTTTTGACAAAGAATTCCAAAATTGAATCTGTAAATGTAGATAGCTGGATATTTCACGTGTACATATCAAATAGAAAGGTCGAAATTAAATCTCTAGGATTTAAAAGTATTTATCATGATTCGACCAAATTTTTAGGATGTTGTTCTTAGAGGTACCCCCAAATGTCGGACCTTCACTACCATTTTCCCGAGAGGCCGCACACCATTCGCGCCTAATACGCGCGAAGATTTTCGTAATTTTACAAAAGTTTGAGCAATTTGTGCAAAATTTTAGCAATGTTAGCGGCTTTTTGGGAACTTCGGCAAAATTTTTGCAGGGTTAGTTAAATTTTAGCAAAATTTTAACAAATTCAGCAAAATTGTGGCAAGTCTAGTAAAATTTTGGCGAAGTTTTAGCACAATTTTAGAAATTTTAGCATATTTTCGCAGGGAAAACGATTGCTTGATGAGTTTCTGAAAATTTCGGCTCTACGCCCTTTGGCCTACCCCACCCGCAACCGGAACCATCTTTCCCTATTTTAGGGGCTCAAGGTCTTAGGGGGCTTGACGGTTTCACTAGAGAGGAGGGTTAAATCTGGGGGCGAATGGTTGAGTAGAAATTTTCAGAAACTCATATTTTACTTCAAAAAAATTTGTTAAAAATGCTAAAATGGCGAATGGTTGAGTCGAAATTTTCAGAAACTCATATTTTTACTTCAAAAAAATTTGTTAAAAATGCTAAAACTTTGCTTTAAAATTTCGCTTAATTTCTGCAATTCTGGCGCTCAATCAGCGGAAGGAGGGGAATTGCGGTCTCAAGAGGGGTTAAATATAGCATAAGTGGGTCCGACCTATAGGAGTACACGCTGTCGCCTGTGGTCCACTAAGACATTTATTGCTTATATATTTTATTGATAGCAAGATAGTAATTTATCTATTTGTCTTAAATCTCTCACCAAGTTCAGACCTATATACATTATTAAACATTATTGCTATTATTTGTTATGTGCGAAGTAAACTTAAGCAGACCCCATCAACCATCGTATTTTGTAATAACCGATATTGAGTCGTAAACCCTAGTTAGGGAAACATGCTGAATTTCGTTCGGTTTTTGGCTAACCGAAACTAGTAAAATCAAATCCCAGTGCAAGAAGTTATACTTTGTACTCGAAAAGAATTATGACTATTTTCACTTTCCAGAAAATCGGTTCCCTAATTATTATATACCTATCAAATTTGCACCAGGATTATATTTAGTTTTCGCGAACAAATTTAACGCAATAGTAACGTCACAAACGAAACGACCATGTTGTTTAAGCTCTTGATGTTCACAAATATAATCCACTAAATTCTATTTCGACAAATTTTAGTTCCCAAAAATTTTGGTAATTTTACTTGAATTTTCGAAATCACAGAGCAGTGTGTTTGTCAACCGAATTTCAATTGACTAAAAGCAATGTTCATGAGAAATTAAAAAATACAAGACTAGAGCGGTAACCTTAAGCTTTACCATTTGGTTATCGATTAGTTTGCGACGAGTATTTATATTCTTAGTAAATAAGGAGTTCGGATGATTACATTCGAAATAATGCTACAACAATATTCACACGATGTTACTTGCTACAACAATATTCACACGATGTTATTTGACTTGGCAGATCCTCGTTATTATCTGAATAAAATCGCCGAATTTAATACTACAAACGTTGATAAAACTTTGGGATAAAAGCTTATGCGCAAGAAAGAAAATATATATAGTAAATAGTTTCTAAAATTGTTCTATACAGGCATTTTTAGAGTAGAAATGTTGGAGGACTAAAGTCAAGGTCTGAAACTTAGCCCTACAATTCACATAAACCATTAAAAATATCGAATGTAAGAATGAGTATATATACACAGATACTAACTCAACGAAGAATAACTACAAAATGTATCGGTCGGAATACTTTGAGACCGAAATAGTCTGGACTTGGCATAGAACCTGTCATAATAGCGAAGCAATAAGGAGGATTCGATAGGGACGCAAGACAGAATTTATAGGGCCAGGAACGTAGACGGATAGATAGCTGCTACTCATTTGCCTTCTACCACGGTATCTCGCTTGTTATGTACTGATTGAGGGCTTCAGTTAGCTTGCATTACAGTTGAAGAAACATCCGTAATTGCGTAGTGATGCGGACGAAAGTAGCGTTGAGTAGAGTGACCGTACCGATAGCCCCGTACTGCAAACCCATGTTCGTATTTGCGTGTTAACTCGTGTCTCTTGTCTATTGAATCAATCCAGATGTGCCCCTAATTTTGGTGCTAGCAACAGTGTGCCGCTTGTGCGGCTTGTATTTTGGCTGCCATGAAACGAGTTTTCTTCCTTCCCCGCACGACCCTCCGAATACTTGTTGCGCCACGCGCTATTGACAGCGAATTTAGAAGCACGCCAGAACGTATGAACCTAGCCATAACTAAACTGGTTACCGTCGACAATGAACGTCTCGGGTATCGCTTCTGGTTCGGTAGTTCCGGGAACGCCGTCGCTCGGACCGCCCCTTCCTTTTTGGATAGACGAGGGACCGAATGCCTGTATTGTTAGAACGCTACCGCCTTCGCTTGTACTATTTCGTCGATCGTGCCGAGTGCCAATTATTAACTTGCACTGTATTTAATTTCAAATAAAACCTTGAAAATCATTCGATGTGTCCCGCGTTATTTGTCTCCTGGCGTTATAAGTGCGTCCTACTGGACGGGCCGACCCTTCGTGCCACGGTTTGCGGACGAAAATACCCCAAGCCCTGACACGAGCGGTCCGCCGCCAATATTGACATAGTTGTATAATGGTATTGCAGCGAGAGTGGTCCACCAAATTACTTATCAAACTCACTGGCGTAATAGTCACACTCACACAAAAGATAAAATTTATTAGGAAAACTTTATCACTAGATATTAATACAATTAAGTCATCACGATACAACATAGATAGTCCGACGTTAAACACTCAGGGAATGTCGGAACCCTGCGAGGGTCACATGGCTATAAACGGATAAAGTGTTCGACAGGGAATAAACCAAACTGAACTCAAAAAATTTCTTTTGTAAACCTCAAATTATCACGCGTTTTACTTTAAATCAAGGCAGACAAAACAACTTCCGTTAGTTTAGCATAGGGAATATTGGTTTGACATTATGACCTGTGAGCAAGTTTCGATGTCAACCTCCCTGGGGGACCTCAGCAATCATACCAAAATACTACACACGTGCGCAACCAATCGGGCGGGGTCAGAACACACCTCGTGCAGCGCGCCTGCGGCCTGCTAAGCTCCATAGCTTCTAGGGTCTGACCAGGAAAAGTGGCTAAATTGTAAAACTTAGGATCCACCCTTCAGGTTATGATAGCCGGGGGTCGTATGGGCATGGTGTTAGGAAGTTGCGCCATGCAGCTGCGTGCCGTTATTACAGATAAAATGACACTTAATAAAACTGCAAGAAGACTCGGTGTGCTTGACACAGTCGAGAAGTGGCAATACTCGTAGCTAGGTACATATGAAAAAGTTAATAAAAAACTTCAGGTGTTCTATCCCTGATGTCCTCAATGTGTCTGATGTTGTGTGGTCTACATCGGTTCCAAACGTTGGGGACATTATAACGTGAACGCCGTATTATTATACTATATCTTATATGTTACATATTGTATAAATAATATCCTCCGAGTAAAACTATATAGCATATATATATATATGACTCACAGTGAACAAGCTATACTACATTCAGTTATCCCCCTCACTTAAAGGGGGAGGTAATCCATTTCAGGGTAACCTGTATGTATTATATATGTTATCCTGTGGTAACATCCATGTATATATAATATATATGTTATTCGCAGAGTAACATGAATATATAATATAAGTTTCCCTCAGGGTAACATGCGTGTACGCAGCTAAATATAAACTCGTGCATTATGTTGTTTTTAATTTTTAATTCATTTTAATTTTTGATAATTATAAAAAACATAGTCTTAGGACTGGACATTTTTATAGGCAGCAGTTACAAATGCACATCTGCCTATAGCGATGATGTGGAGAGTCAGCCACTATGATAATCAACTTCTTAAAATCTTTGAACCCAACGCAAACGGTCGACTGAAGAAGAGTCATACACCCGACCTGGAGACTGATTGGGTCAATTACATACCGCATTGCTGCAACAGTCTCCGTGCCGGCACGACTCACTGGGTGACCCACAGGATTAAAAAATTTTTTAATATTTAGACTGACATGATTTCAGTAGTAGTTTTGAATCATTTATTTTGCAGGTGCTTATATATATTATTATAATAAATACAAGCGTCGCAACTTTTATTCCAGTTTTGGATTCGATAGTGAAACATATTTGAACAAAACCAGGAAAGCTATAAAATTTCAACCCTACCGGCATAGAGTGAGAATACTTGAGCCAACTCGGTCCACAGTTAATGGTAAAATAAACTTAGCGTCGCAACTTTTATTCCAGTTTTGGATTCGATAGTGAAACATATTTGAACAAAACCAGGAAAGCTATAAAATTTCAACCCGACCGGCATGGAGTGAGAATACTTGAGCCAACTCGGTCCACAGTTAATGGTAAAATAAACTTAGCGTCGCAACTTTTATTCCAGTTTTGGATTCGATAGTGAAACATATTTGAACAAAACCAAGAAAGTTATAAAAATTTCACTCCATGCCGGTCGGGGAACGAGCAATATGATAAAAACAACAACCGCCAAATGACGTATCGCTCAAGGTTTTCAAGTAGCTTTGGTGCTTTTTCGCTTTTCGTTTTCGCTTTCGGATCGACTCGATGGACGAAAGATTTCCGCGCAGGTGGTATACTTCGCGAAGTGGGTTCAGCTGGTGCTCCTCCAAGGATCAATCACGTTTGTAAGTATGAGGAAGGTCTAGCGATAGCAGGGGTTTATTCTCCTGTCAATTGAAGAGTAACAGGCCGTTCGTTTAGTAACCTTCTGACGAGCGCGCCCCCCGCCCATAGGGAATAAACATTCTCGTTCTAACCCTTCCAGTCCCCACCGAAATGTGAGACACCACCTTATCTGGAATCAATCACTAATATCGAGTTTCGACGTAGAGACGTTAGGCGATTTAGGAGCACCTGCACAGAGCAACTTGCGACTAATCATCCAATCGGAAGTTTCTGATTCCCCGTGGTCTTACGTAGGACACCACCGACGGACGCTTCTCGTCCAGGTTCACCCGCGGTACTGCTGGTTTTGAGTTAGGATCGTCGAAATTTTCCTGGGCCGACTACGGTAAAATTTTGTTGAACGTGTACGCCACAGAAGTAGGGATTTGTTCAATCGCTTGCTATTATGGGTTCCAAAGTTGTAGCTTTTAGTGGATTGTTCAATGCTCATGCCGTGTTTGAGCCTGAACAGAAACGCAGATTAGGGACGGAGGACTAGCCTCCGTCGGGCTTTAGGAAGCCCTTAAAATTTCTTTTATTCTATTGAGTTAAGAAAATTTGGGAACACAAAAGATTCGCTGTTTGCTGTTTACGTGGCAATGTTGCCTAGGGATCACTTCGGTTTAATTGCTTGGCTTTGACTTTAGAGCGTTTAGACAAACGCTGTAGACATCTCATTTGAACACAAATTTTATTAGGACGACTGACTGGAAAAACAGTAGGTGACCATCCTGACCCCCTTATGATCAAAAAACTTTGCTGGAGGAACAAGGCCCCCAGCCGAGCAAAATTCCGCCGACCCCATCTGGTGACGTGAACGCTTAGTTTTGCGGTAATGCACCAGTTTCAAGCCCCAAAAGACTACTTTAATAAAACAATTAAGTTTACCGGTGTTCACCATTGTACAATGACATGGTCTTCTGTCGAGGCCAATACCCAAAATTGAGCATGGTCAGAATAAGCCGATGGAAGGCGCTATCCCAGTATCCGATCAGTGTCCGTGCGGGAGAAACACCTTGTGTTCCCGCATCTAAAAAGTTAAATTGTTTACCCCCATCCCAATAAAGAAAACTAATTGCCTCGCCCGTGCCATTTCGGCCCTAAACCGAGCGAGTGCAAAACCCCGATTTCACTTTGGAGCGAGTCGATCGCTGAGTTTGGTTCTTTTCGTTTTATCTCAGTTTGCCCGCTAGGCTATGTGCTATGCATGCCCAGATTCAGCTTTTCACAGTTTTAGTGCTTGCCATTTTATTTTCCCGTATCATGAGTTGATCCTGTCGGGGAATTTAAGCACGCTGCAGAATCTTTAGTTCTAACCAGTCAGCCATTGGAACACAGCAACATCGACTAAAAAGTTGGTGTTAACTCAACTGCACGACAGTGCAGTTGAGACACTGCAATGCTAGTGGTATCCCGAGTTGAACTGGTGGATCCCCTGGATTTAGTTGGAATGCAGCCAGCAGGTAATTTGAGCTCCTCCAGGTCATGAAATTGTATCACTCCCGGTATACTCTTAGCAGTATGAAACAGCCAGATACGGCTGTCACTACACCACTATTCTTCTAAAAAGTTCTCAGATATATCTATAATTTGGCACCCTTTCTTGCCGCAATTTCTACCGCTCCACGCTGTTCGTCATTGAGTTTATCGTTTTCCGATTCAGACACGAAGAGAGCGCGAGACATTACGAAGTTTCTGGAAGAATTACTGTGGCATTGGAAGGCCAAATTACACTTTTAAGAATGACAATGCCGTGGTTATTAAACCTGTTTTTGTACAACTCGCTAATATATACGCCATATGTAATAAAAGCATAATTTTCTTTCAAAACATTCAAAATCTACGCAGATATTGAAATGCATCTAGACCTGAACCAAAATTATCGGTTCAGGGAACTCAAAAGATACCAATTGTATCGATTTCGTAAAAGCTTTAGATACTTTTCCAATTTATCACAAATCTACTAAAACTGGGAATATCAGTTAAATTTTCTAAGCTAGATTAAAGATTTTTTAGTCAACAGTGTTTTTTCAGGTCAACGTTAATCATATCATTTCGTGGGACTTTCCAGCACCGTGGTTTGCAAGCACGGTAGTGTCCTAGGATCCACAATATTTTCGGTGTATATAAAAAGATTTAATATCATATGAATTGTGCGGCATACGTAAGGGGGACTTTAAATGTCGAAGGAGGATGGTCGCATGTCGTAATGGGGCACACCTTCTACGATATGATGGTTTGAACTGTTTTCATAGAATTGATGTTTACTAACTCGTAGACACGATCTTTCATATAGAACGCGGAGACACCGTCGCATGCATATTTGTATCACTGGAATGTCGTAAGCGCGACATTGGTCTTACCCCTTCTTCGCCATAATGGCTTGAACTGTTTTCACAGAATTGGTTTCTACTAATTCGTAGACATGATCTTTCATATAGAACGCAGAGACACCGTCGCATGCATATTTGTATCACTGGAATGTCGTAAGCGCGATATTGGTCTTACCCCTTCTTCGCCATAATGGCTTGAACTGTTTTCACAGAATTGGTTTCTACTAATTCGTAGACATGATCTTTCATATAGAACGCAGAGACACCGTCGCATGCATATTTGTATCACTGGAATGTCGTAAGCGCGACATTGGTCTTACCCCTTCTTCGCCATGATGGCTTGTATCACGAAACGTGCATATATATGTATCGACAGCGTAACTTGTATATACATCTTAAAAAAACTATATGTAATATTTTGATCAATAATTTACCGAACTGGGTGTGAATACTTACTAGGATGTCGAATTTATAAACATGTGTCGGAATTATGCACGTAGCGAATCGAAATTTAATATAGTGATTTAAAAATCGCAAGGCATTGGATTGCTGTATATTCCTTCAAAAAATTGCTTTAATAACCTAATAAGCTGTAATAACCTAGTAAAACACATAACTGTGTTCTCTATAGCATAAGGAGTCTATCAATACAAAAAATAAATTGAGTATTTTGGCTGCAACACCTTCGTTCTTCTAGTTGTTCGAGTTACCTTATTTTGTAGGAACTTTATGATTTCAAAGTGTTGTTATGCTCACACGTACCTTTTAGAACATGTTATTATTACATACAAAATTTTTAACAGTTGAACTGATATATCCATATCAAATAGTTTAGGTCCAAAAACTGAATTTTGCCTTTGAGTTCTTGTCGAATTTTGAACTTTAGGATCTAACAATGAATAAAAAGGTATATTTTAAAACGTTAAAATTTGCTCCTGTAATTTTTCAATGTTTCCGCCAAGTTTAATATTACAAACGCTGTTACTTTTGGAATATCATGCAGCTAAAATGAGAAAACTCAAATTTACCATCTTCATTTCCCTTCACAATCATAACGTCTCGAATAAACTGAGATTCAGCTTGTGACGTTGGAGCTGCTAGATGTGTATCGATAGTGTTACAAGCATGCTCGGCTTCAAAAAATTCAACCTTTTTAGTCGAGAACGTATAAC
Source organism: Trileptium ribeirensis (assembly GCA_030248225.1). Taxonomy (NCBI): domain Eukaryota; kingdom Metazoa; phylum Nematoda; class Enoplea; order Enoplida; family Thoracostomopsidae; genus Trileptium; species Trileptium ribeirensis. The sequence goes on along the minus strand of JASANE010016008.1, from coordinate 12,793 downwards.
AGCAGCCATCGTATTGTAGAAATGAACCACCGCACAGGGTACCTACAATTTGGATGCATGCATGAAATTATGAAATATATATTTACTTCAGGCGACAGTAACATTGTTTTTTGACTTTTTCAAAACACTAAATGAAAAGTCTTGTCAGCCTACATTTCCGAAACAATCGAACAATCTGCGACGCAAGTACTAAATTCCACTACTTCGTACAATTTCTTCATAAATTTAGGTATCAAGCATTATTGATGCTCGGTTTAGTGGATGGACTGAAAGGCGGGTAGCTGAATACAGCAGAAGGGAACAGCCAATTTTCTCAAAGTTTTTGGTTTCGCAAAATTTCTCCCAATGTTTGCGAATTGGCACCAATTTTGCCAATTAACCTCATTTTGCTAAGATTTTGCGCGCGCTCGCCTCTGGAGCAGCGAGGTAGCAATTATGACAGCAGTGTGTTCGACTATTAGAGGTATTAACCCTACCCGATATGGAAAAGTAAAATTCCATGTTGTAAAGAGTAAGACTCTTTCATATGTAAACAGTTATACATATATAATAGCTTACATTATAAAACCTTACATTATATTTATCTTTGTGGCGTAATTAGAGCGAAAGCAAATCGTGCTATTCCGGTGGATAATTACTTAGACCCTATTATAACCAATTGTTTCTTAGCTGGGGACCCATTCTGTTTTCACTTCTGCTCAAACGTATAAGATAAACTAACCAATATTGGGAATCCCCGAGATAGTGGTATAGCCTTAGGAGGATGGAATTATTTCAGAGAGTTTCCACATGCACCTATTTCTCTGCTAACAGCCCGTCGGCCATAACAATCTTGAGAGGCAATGTGTCATAACGTACGAAATGGGAACAGTCCAGTGCATGGGTGTCGATTGCTATAGCTGCGCACCCCCCCCCCATTTAAATTTAGGCTTGCTATATAGTTCATATAAGAACATAAACTTAGTCTAAAGTGTTGTTTTAGTATGCCGATAACCATTTTCACTTATGACCCTTAAAGTTATTTGGACGAGAGTCTGTAATTTTTATTCGGTTAATACGATTTTAACGCTATGCACTAGTGTGACACCTTCCCTTTAAGAACAACAACATCAAACACTCTAAATAAATGTTAGCCTTAAGTAAGCAGCCGAACTTGTTTTTTCTGTATTTGTTAACTATAAATAGATATATTTTTCATTTGTGATGAATGAAGCAAACATAAACATCCATATACTATAAACTTCTGTGTCTTAGCGAATTGGCAACTACAAATATTCTCTTGCCCATTCATATTTTCAAGTTAAGATGCATTAACACGTTCAGAATTCCGTTACAAAGTTTGAAATTAAAAGTCTGAATGTGATCCGATTAAAAGTTTTAATTGGAAAATCGTGAAAAAACCATTGATTTAAAATCTGAATGTTCTCTTTCACAATATTGTTAAAAAAATTTTGTCCTCAAATTTTTCAATTCCGATTTCTTGGTTTCGTTCAAAGAATATAGTGCCAAAACCCTGAATGGTGTTCAAATCAAATCTTCAAATTTTAAAAAACGAAAAATAAAAATCTATCCATTCTATTTTATTTGTGAGCTGAAAATATGAAAGTATGATCACATCCTTCTTTATTAAACAGCCCTGGCAAAAAATGTCGATTTATAAATCACTTTCTTACACTAGATACCGAAACGAACGCAAAAGTACATTCAAAATTCTTTTGTCCGAATCAGCAAAATCGACAATTTGCTTATGATTTTCATCAGTAGTAATTTTGTTCGATTGACTGATAATATGGGGCGTTTACCAGCGGCTTCGAGGTTAAATTCTAGTCACAATAACTTATTGACACGACCTTATAACTATGGTAATTTACTACAATTCCTTGCACTAGTATTGCTTAACAAGAACGAAAGACATATTCTCTCAATGTAACAGCCTAGAACGTGATACTTAATATATTTGTAATAAATGAACCAATGACAAGATAAATTAAGTGTGTATAATCTATAATTATTGCGGTCAATGTAACTTTTAGGGGTGGAAGCGATATGCCGTTCTCGATATACTAAGCCTTAGCCTTAACCTAAGCTACGGTCCTCATACGATCCATATACTAAGCCTTAGGCTAAGTCGGGGGCTGCCGCCCCCAAACCCCGCAGCCCGCACTCTAAGCTGTTCTTTTTTATCACGATATAAATCCGACCCATAACAGTGACATAAACCATGATTGTTATTACAGTAGAACTACGATTATTTATTATTCGAAGCCTCCATTTTATTTGTCTCGAATTGGTCCCTTCCAATGGCAGCCGATGGAATGCCAATCGCAACGATCGCATTGTGTTTATGGTAGGTACAAAATGACCAACTGCAACAGTTGGTTTGGAAAATCCTTTCTGCTATTGGCAACAAACAGCAAAATAATTCTAAGCTATATGCAACAGGCAGGTACCAAAACTATACAAATGATTTTTTATCGAAAAACTTCTCACTGAAAACGAGCAATTCGAAATTTGTATTTGTGCATGTACACGGGAATGTCAGCTAGTAAAACTACAGTCTACACAAACTTCAGCAGCTGAACAGGACGAATGATAGTGCTACAATAATTATAACTATAACAAACATTCTGTAACTTTATAACGGTATAAAATTCATTGCAAAATAGAATGATATTGCCACCTGAAACATTAGTTGTACCAGAATTTTATACGTCACTATTGTTTGCATCAATTTTCTCTATACAGTTTTTTAATAGTTTTATTTTATCAATGCGATTTTACTGGCATTTCTATGTTAAGCCCAATCACCATTAGTAATTATTTATCCAGAAATAACTGGATTGTGCCGAGTTTTAACCGTTTAACTCACAGGTGTCGTCGGCTTGGGAAGAGAGACTGTGAGCGGGGGGTTTGTCGGCGGGGTGAGGTCGTTATTAGCAAAATCGTCAGGGGTCGACATTTTTACTAATTTTACCCAATTGTTGCCAATTCTACTCCAGTTTTTGCCGGTTTGACTTCAATTTAGCTAAGTTTTGCTATACTTATCCGCGGCGCACTATCGGCGGAGCCTTTACCGGTGGAAATGGGGTGAATATGGCATGGGGAGTACGACGCTTAGGGGTGCTACCACCGCCTACCCCCTATCGACACCTATGATTTAACTGGTGCACCTTAATAAAATAAATGCAGTACATTGTCTAGCTTGATTGCGCTGCGACCGTTTAGTTGCGTCTTGTTATTTGCTTACGCCTCGAGAAGCCTTTAAGGATTTGAGCAGCAGCACCGTCTTACCTCCGTGATTCGAGAGCGTTGCTCTAACGCAAACGGTTCGGGTTCGAAGTCGTCGCGCCGGCAGCGTTTTGTTCAACGTTAGCCGTGATGCAAACTTAATGAATTTAAGAGTGCAATTGTGAGCTTACCCAAACGTATATGTTTTCCAGATTTGTTGACATATTCAATTCTTATCTATCGTTTAGCTAATCCAAAACTAGACTATTATGGGACTAAACCGCACGTAGTGAAGCGTAGTTGTGTTTACTAACTTTGTAATATAGTACATGTAATAAATCCGTGCATACAAATGTCAGAATGCACGGTTAGCTATATAGCAAGTCAGTTGTAGCATAGGTAACAGTACCTTCAAAAGGGTGCATGCACGGAAACTCGTTCAAACTCGTGCTATCGCACTGGTTTGAACTCTTCACAAACGGTGCGTACAAATCTTGGAACGCACTGCTGCCTATGTTTCAACTTTTACTTATCGCGCAATCGTCGATTTCGTTCGTATTTTTATTACTCACGAGATGCATTATGATGCGACGGGGCTGCTAGATAGTAGCTTTGCTTTATTCGTTGGCAATAACATATTCGGACTTGTGCTGCTTAAAGTTTGTTAAACATTGTGTGACATGCAAATTAAGTCAAGCGTTATCCGGCTTAACGGAAGCAAACAAAATATTTCTATATACACAACATATATTACGATTTAATATTTTACGCACTTTGGCATATTGGTGGTTCATTGCTCCAGGTTCCGTTTTGTAGACATGTGGCGCTGTTTGCTCCGACTATATCATTACCGGCGGCACAAGTGAACTCAGCAACGCTAAATGGAAGTATCGGATTTTGTTGACTGTACTTGATATTTAGCAACACTGAAGTGTCAATGTCGTCGCACCTTGCTATACATTCTCCAATAACTAAAGAAAAATGTACCGTGACAATCGGTATTTGCGGTTGAATTATGTAAACAGCTAAAACTTACAAAAGGCAGTTTCACACGTTCATACTTTTACTCACAATATGAGCGCAAACCTCGTCAAAATATTCATCAAAATTTCAGCTTAAATTTTAAGTATATTTTCCTATTTTTGGTCAATTCGAACATGTTGACTGTGTTGAAAATTTCGTAGGCTATCACTTTAGTCAATCAAGAAAAAGGAACATTTCGATACAGCCTGCATTGTTAGCCGATCATGATACATTTGATACCCTATTTGAATGTGCCATGAGGCGTGAGTAAGCGAATGCATTGATACTCGCCAACTGTCTAACAGCTGATATATAGCGTACTGGCTAGCTTACCGGAATCTCCTTCATTCAATCCGACGGTACTGCAAAACATTGTTCAAAACATTGTTCAAAACATTGTTCAAAACATTGTCCAAAACATTGTTCAAAACATTGTTCAAAACATTGTTCAAAACATTGTTCAAAACATTGTTCAAAACATTGTTCAAAACATCGTTCAAAACATTGTTCAAAACATTATTCAAAACATTGTTCAAAACATTGTTCAAAACATTACACACTAATTCAGGAGGCAAAAGGGTTAATGAAATATTTCAACTATCCCTAGGTTTATTGTACTAGCTAGTATCAAAAGCTCAAATTATTGAACTATGTACGATGTTTAAAAAAATGTCGTAGCTTTTAAAATATATGAGGAAAGATACTCAGCACTTTCTGTCAGTGATATTAAGAAAAATTTTGAGTCGCCAAAAATTCCGAAAATTATTCCCCCTGATGACCTATCCCCAACGCCGACCGCTGACCTATACTAGGGAGACCATAGACCTCGCCTCCTTGAGGCACCTACTACCCCCCTTAGACTTAGGTCTTCGCCCTTATTCTGAAACAATATCAAGAGTTTATGATGCCAACTTGAGAAGAGTATGACGCTTCTTGCTATTCACAAGCAGCCGGGCATGACGCGATCAATTTTGACCTTACCTCCTGGTTCTGGCGGTTATCAACCCTCACTTTTCGGGGTAATGGTAACAGGGACAATGGACAAAAACTTGTTACGTTGCATTTTAGAAATGATAAAATTTTCGCTTCTACTGAATTCAAATAACATAGTTATTGAGTTTTTACCATCGCGTTACCTGAAAATCTCAAGGACAAAAAGCCTTCAAAATTAATTTCATCGTGACGATACCAGGCAACTGCTTAAAGGCTGTTGTTCCGGTACTAGAGCTGAAACATATTCATCTTTCGGCAGGCATAGTACAATAAAACTAAGCCCCGGTACTTTCGGTATGAACAACTTCGATATTTGAAAACGTTTAACCCTATGTATTTGCTGTATGATAGGAAAGCGTAGCTTTTTGTTGGCTAGAGAACTTGATAATAGCATGATAATTGCTGGTATTGTCATTCTTAAAATAATAATACTAAAATATATTCATTCGAATCATAGCTTTCCATAACGGGTAGGTGGAAAACTCCCTAAGGATCGAACTCACTAGGAAATATTTATTCCCCCCACCCCCACTCCTGCACCTTACCCCCGCCTGCGCCTTACCCCCACTCCTACACCTTACCCCCGCCTGCGCCTTACCCCCACTCCTGCACCTTACCCCCGCCTGCGCCTTACCCCCACTCCTGCACCTTACCCCCGCCTGCGCCTTACCCCCACTCCTGCACCTTAACCCCGCCTGCGCCTTACCCCCAGTCCTGCACCTTACCCCCGCCTGCGCGCATAAGGCTCGAAAAAAATTTCTGCAAGTGCAAACAACTCAACGCTCATAGTTTCCATATACATATACTATTTCGACATTTGGAAACATATACCCGCTGGGCCGGAACCGGTTGTCCCCTAAGCCGGCGAACCTTGGACACCTGTGTTTTATTCTATTCTTATAGTAGTGTTAAAAATATTACTTACATTTTTCGCAAAAATAATGTTTATCTGTCCATTTATTGATCGAATTCAGTGTTATTAGTTGCGGATTTGATGATGTTTTAACAACTACAACTCTCTTGTCCAAACTGCCCGTATCTGTAAGAAAAATTATCAATGTAATGCAAAAATTGCACAAACAAGTATTTTGTTATTTATATAAACACTTATTATCGTTGGGTGCTTAACATATGTGTATTAAGATATTAATTCAATAATAAAACTGTGATCCTTTTTCAGCTTTACGGTAAATATTAACGGTGTGCATTATGGCATAGCAGCATAAGCCTTAAAAATGGCCATCGACGATATGCTGTTACTCGCAGATAGTACTCGCCAAACAAAAGAAATTTCGGAAAATGTAGTTTTTGAGTTGTTCTGAATAACGTTGTCCTGAGATATATTATCTTGTTACCTAGCTGCAATATACAGCCCTTGTACATGGCATAAACCAACGTACTTACAGTAATGATATAAACCGAATAAGCCTCTCATGAGACAATAACGTGAAAACTTCATATTTGTATGTAGCAAGCCATTGCATTTCATAGTCTTACTTAGACGAGTATAGCAAACATTTATAAATAGAGTGACATTGCTAACCCAACGGTCTTCGCGCAGTATCTAGTATTATTCGGCATCGCGTTTAACACTGAACATTCTAGGTCACACAACTAAAATGTACCGTACAAGGCGTAATTAAAAACGAAATTAAATGGCTAAAACCATGAAATACCCGGTATTCCCATAAACACAGTAGGCATATTTTTATTCCCAATGTTATTGATTCAAAGGCTTCTATAACAGTCCTAGTTGAGCATATTCTTGCAAAAATACATAAAGCTAGCTCTTTTAGGAGGTTTACAGCACTACGGCCATTTTCATTGTGATTAGTTTTTGATCGAAAGCTATTTTCAGCAACCACAAAGGATAATTAAAATAATGATAATTATAGTAATAATGATAATTATTATAATACTAGTAAATAGCACCTATATTTCTCAACTTTCCAGTCTAATGATTGAGTTATAAGCTTGAGTTGTTTAACACAATAATGTCAAAGTTATACGGACATTGTTAGTAATGAACTCGAAAAAATTAGCAACAAGACTATTAACCTGTTGATTACTTTGGTTCAATTATGCGTAATTGAAAGCAGAAATAATTGATGAAAATATAATCTTAGTTTCTGCGGCCCAACTTGTTACTGATTTTCGTTAAGGAAAACAAATGACAGGTAAGCAATGACACCACGTCGATTATTATTTACGACCTTGACACAGGTTCAGTATGTCAAAAATATTAAAAAAGCTTGGTTTTCGAATGTTTGAGTTAAAGCCGTTTCTGCAGCCTAATTATTGCAGCTTTAAGGACATGGTTTCACCGATGTGTATTAATTTATTGATAGGTATAAGTGAAAGGCACAAGATGTAATAGATAACTTTAGGGCAACATAAACACAAATTTATTATCAGCTTTTAGGCAAGCGATATGTGTGTCGCTTGAGAGGAAATGAAATTTGCTAAAATTTTGAAATAAATTAAAAAATAGAAAAGTGAAATACCGGTTTCACTGGAAAAATATTACAAATGACAACTGTCAAGGTTTTCAAGTATTTTGATATGACAAATCAGAGATTTCAACTTGCCTGCAATTTCGTACAAGTGATACCATAAATTCGAATAGAACTGTTCACAGATTTCAATTTTTAATGATGATTGAAAAGTTTTCGTTCACAAACGGAAGATCGTGCTGTCAAATATATTCACTAACACGTAGAACCTAATTAACATTAACCAAAAGTTACTTCAGTAAAATTGGCTAAGCCATTCCACACATACTCCTGTTGCAAATAATATTAAAAAGCTTACGTAAAGTGAAATGGCCAAAACCATGACATAACAGTAAAAAAGACAACGTGTATATAGACTTATAAAACTGAGTCGATAAAACACAGCAAGAGAAATATTTTGAGCTGTCGGTCATGCAAATCCGACTATGCATTGCTTAGTTATCACGGTTAAAAGCTATATTGAGATTTATTTGCACTAGCTATGTGATTTTAAATAAAGGATACAAGTACGTACTAACTTCGGCAGTTGGATATACGGTAAGTATGATGTGAGTTTCAATTGGTGTTTTTGTCACAGCCGTCTTTTATCAAGGCTGTGACTTTGTTCTGAAATTTTGTAAAACACTTCAATATCAGGTCTAATAAAATGTAAAGGTTTGTTTCAGTGTTTGATACTACCAGTCAAGCCAGACATGAATATCTATAATACTAAAGAAACCCGCTACTGCTGCTACAGTGTCGATAACATTAGATATTTGTTGTATTTCAGAATAAACCTAAACCATTTATTGAACATTAAGTGAAACAATAATTAATCATGTAGAACCAAGTGCGAAAAAGGGAGGACCATGAGCTAAATACTTCTGGAACGCGCACACAAGATGATGCAATGTATCGCATCAGGCTGATGCAATAGCTGCATCAGATATTGCCACGTCATGAATTACAACATGAATAGTGGTCACGTGATTTTTACCAGTTTAAAAATTAATAACCAAAAGTTTCTGTGTTAGCATAACACTGGGATTTAGTTGTAAGACCTCAAAAGAGATTTGACAAAATATGAATGACCAAAAGCCGTGCGGTTTAAACGTTTTTCAAATATGTAGGTATTTTCCAACAATATGTATTGAAAATGTTTAGAATTTTGCACAAAAATTGACAAAGCAATGCCGCAGTACAGTTTTGGCGCAAGTATTGGATAAATCGCAGCCAAATATTTTAAACTCATAATTAGCATGTGTGATAAATTTTTTTAATTTCACAACGTAACCACCCTTCTAAAATGGCGACCAACATGCGATGCGAGACTAGGTCAAATACCATTACGCTGGTTAACGTATTTCTACGCTTCCGCAAGTGTTAAATATTGCGAAACATGAACCTGTTCATTGTGTATATAATTGAATTCGAGTGAATGAGAAAGCGAAGCGAGCTCGCTTCGCTCGCGAGTGGAACGAAAATTTTCAATTTTGGCTCTGGAGAGGGGGTTGAGGAGGTCCTGTCTGTGTGTGTGTCTGTATGTCTGTTGCACCTGGATCTCGATAACGGATGGGCAGATTTTGATGCAAGATAGCTGATTCGAGCCGCAATGGTCGATTTAGGTGTAGTGACGGAGCCCGATTATTGAATTTTTCCCGTGGGAAAAGTTATGGGGCAAAATGACGTCATTTTGGCACATTTTTCGGGCACACCATCCAGTTTTGCGACTTTTCTCAATAAGTCAACGCGGTATCCGCAAACTAATAGGCCTATTCCATGTAGCTTTACCAGGGCCTTCCAATGATATATAACAAGTTTTTCAACTACTTCCCAATCTGGAGTCTATAAGCTTATAGTTGGCGCCAAATTTCATATTTTGTGAAAAGTCGTGGGAAATGCACCTAAATGTGTGCTTATTGTTGGTTTTAGTGTCGGATATGGGGTTTCCTGGGCCAACAAGCTGATTGCGAGTGTCAAAAATATTGTGTGGGAAATATTTTTCACACTGCTGCTTCATACTTGGTATGAAAAATGAGATTTTTCTCAAGTGTCGGTTTAAATTCTTTAACGTTCTTTTCACGGTCATGATATCGTCTTTTCACTTGTATGATGTTTTGTCTACTGCATACGTTGGCTATCAAAAGAGGCGGGTGTAACTATGACTCATCACTCACGGTTTATATAATGCTGCACCTGCGTACTGTGTGTAGGCTTTGTTTGTGTGCTTTCTACAACAGACTTCGGGAGATTGTTCTCACCACTCGAATTCTGGCTCGCAAGCGAGCTTCACTAGTATATAGTAGTATATACATTATGTGCCATATGATTGAAAATATTGTAATTACATGGCCTAGGACTTCAATGAAATTTAATCTATAAATCGGTTGTGCTGCTACGGTTTCTATATTTTATAGCCAAGTGGAGCTGACTATGGGTTTGGGTGACTTGATTTAGCGAACTAGATTTAGATTTAGCTGACTAGATTTAGGAGCCGTTCGAAACGCTCACGTGATCGATCACCACTGGAGAGTAATGCTAGGTGGCGTTTTGGGTCGAATAACGGCTGGAGTGGCGAGGAACTCTGGACCGAAAAGCAGGAGGCGGGGTCGATCACCACTTGAATCGAAACGGTAAGTGGCTGAGTCGATCATCACTGAATCGACACGAGCTTGGTCGATCATCACTGGATCGAAACGCTAGGTTGCGGGGTTGATCATCACTGGATCAAAACTTTAGGTGGCCAGGTCGATCATCACTGGATCGAAACACTAAGTGGCGGGTCGATCCTCCCTGGATCGAAACGCTAGGTGGCAGGGTCGATCATCAATCTCATCAACCATGGATATGGGAATAACTCCGAAAGCGATCACGACGTTCTAGCTGACCAGTGTGACTTGGCAGTTATCGTCTCATAAAGATATCATGCACAAAGATGTCGTCATAAGTCGTCTATGTTGAAAATTGTTATAATGTTAGATGCTATATACTAGTGAACCTCGCTTGCGAGCCAGAATTGGAGTCGTGAGAACAATCTCCCGAAGTCTGTTGTAGAAAGCACACGCAAACAAAGCCTACACACAGTACGCAGGTGCAGCATTATATAAACCGTGAGTGATGGGTCATAGTTACGCCGCCTCTTTTGATAGCCAACGTATGCAGTAGACAAAACATCATACAAGTGAAAAGACGATATCTTGACCGTGAAAATGAACGTGTAAAGAATTTAAACCGACATTTCAGAACAAAGTCTCATTTTTCATACCAAGTATGAAGCAGCAGTGTGAAAAATATTTCCCACACAATATTTTTGACACTCGCAATCAGCTTGTTGGCCCAGGAAACCCCATATCCGACACTAAAACCAACAATAAGCACACATTTAGGTGCATTTCCCACGACTTTTCACAAAATATGAAATTTGGCGCCAACTATAAGCTTGAGGAGACTCCAGATTGGGAAGAGTTGAAAAACTTGTTATATATCATTGGAAGGCCCTGGGTAAAGCTACATGGAATAGGCCTATTAGTTTGCGGATACCGCGTTGACTTATTGAGAAAAGTCGCAAAACTGGATGGTGTGCCCGAAAATGTGCCAAAATGACGTCATTTTGCCCCATAACTTTTCCCACGGGAAAAATTCAATAATCGGGCTCCGTCACTACACCTAAATCGTACTTTGGCCGTTTATCCAACACTGCGCCAAAACTGTACTGCGGCATTGTTAATTTTTGTGCACGTACATTTTCAATACATATTGTTTTTGTATAATTTAATCAAAATCACATAGCTAGTGTAAATATTTGTAGCTTTTACTCGTTATAAAAATCAGCAGCGGATGGTCGGATCGGTTTCGCCAATGACTATAAACATTTCTCTTAATGTGTACTAGCGATCTCGGTATAAATACGAATTTATAAATCTATTTTACTATTTTCTACTGTTATCAGCATCTGTTATGGTAATATAAGGGTGTGTAAACTTATATCATTTGTATAAGTATGTGTGGAAAACATTGTCAAAATTTACTGAAGTGACTTTTGGTATGTTGCTATTTAGGTTCTGAGTGCACGACATCATACATTTGACTGCACGACCTTACGTTCCTGAACGAAAACTGTTGAATCATTAAAAATTGGAATCTCTTAATAGATCGATTCAGCATTTTCCTCATCAACTTGCATGAAATTGCAGGTAGGTTGAAATCTCAAATTTGTAATATAATAAGATACATGAGGATCTTATCTAGTGTCATTTTTAATCTTTTTCCAGTAGACCAGGCATTCCAGTTTTGCGACAAATTTAGTTTAAAAATTTTAGCAAATTTCAGTTCCTTTTCGATGACACATATCGTTTTCCCCACAGCTGATATTATATTTATGTTCACGTTATCTTAGAGTTATCTGAATACGTCTAGTGTCGTTCACGAAAATCCAGCAAAAAATCAATTACATCGGTGAGACCATGATAAATAGGTTACAGAATACGACTTCACTAAAGTCCGAGCTTTAGTCAAAGCTTCGAAAAGCAAGCTTTTTCAATATTTTTGACATACTGATTATAGTACTGTTATAGAAGCCTTTGAATCAAGAACATTGGGAATATATATATACCTACTGTGTTTATGGGAATACCGTGTATTTCGTTGTGTTAGCAATATAATTTTGTGGTTAATAACGCATTTTGTGGTGTTTTATTTGTGAGACCTAGAATGTTCAGTGTTAAACGCGATGCCGAATAATACTACCGATATACTACGCGAAGACCGTTGGGTTAGCAATGTCACTCTATTTATAAATGTTTGCTATACTTAGTTATAAGTAAGACTATGAAATGCAATGGCTTGCTACATACAAATATGAAGTTTTCACGTTATTGTCTAGTGAGAGGCTTATTCGGTTTATATCATTACTGTAAGTACGTTGGTTTATGCCATGTACAAGGGCTGTATATTGCAGCTAGGTAACAAGATAATATATCTCAGGACAACATTACTTCAGAACAACTCAAAAACTACATTTTCCGAAATTTCTTTTGTTTGGCGAGTACTATCTCCAG